>OX401985.1:14065000-14274025 GCA_947859335.1 Tortricodes alternella
TTCAATATTGTTGTACATTATTTTGTTCTATCGCTAATAGTTTCGGCAGCGCATTCGACGAAAGACATTTTAAGACTCATTTTTCTACACCTTCGGTTACATTGTTCAAATTTTACGAAGGATCCCTAATTTTTTTCAAAATGAAATGTAGCCTATGTCAAATTGGAAGAATGTAGCATTCTATTGGTGAAAGAATTTTTTAAATCGGCCCAGTACTTTTTGAGCCTATTCATTACAAACATACAAACATACAAAAATAGGTACAAATCTTTCCTCTTTATAATATTAGTGTAGAAGTGTAGATTATTAAAGTTTACTTATCTGTCTAACGAATTCACTAATCAACAGTTATATATTTTTAATAAATGGTAACAATATGAAAAAAAAAAACAAAACCCTTAGTGTTCGGCTTTACCCGACATTAGTTGGGTAAACACGAACACCAAGTTTAGCTGATTAATATGTGAGTATTCCACTATGTAAAAGTTAAAAAACGATGTAAAAGTTTGTCATTTAGCTGATTAATATGTGAGTATTCCACTATGTAAAAGTTTAATTACTATTGTAGATAGAAATAAATCAACACCAACTTGAATTTACCAAAAACCTTACATTAAAACATGCAGTATATTGAAAAATGCATACCTTGACAAGTACGTGCGTCCGTGTCTCCCGTGTTGTTGACTAGCACTAGTGGTGGAGTGATCTTCGAAATGACGGCAAGTAAAATATGGCTATTTCTTTCTAACACATTAGAACCATTGGATTCGGGATTACCCCGCGTTCGCGTTTCCCCCACTTTCCCCTAATCAACTGGTGGCGGTGCGAATGGTTGGCCCCACGCAGTGCGTCGCAGGCTTATTTGCTGGCAGTAATCTTAATACTGTGACATCATGCTTATTGGAGCGGTGACGCGCCTAGGTACAGGCGGAGAGCGGAGTACAGAGATAAGTCCCGCCAAACGCCAAATCAAATCTCGTCTACGGAAGCTGCGTCAAGTAATGTGACATTTGACTCGTATTCAGTTATAGTGGAAGTGACTTTCCTTAAAGTAACTGCTGGATAGTATAGTGTTCAGTGTGATATCACTTTGGATTATTTATCTTTTTTCAAAACCCGTAGTGCTGTACGGAGTAACAGCACCAAGTCTTTTGGAAAACCCTCGAATATTTAGTTTACTTTATCATTCAATTGGCTACTTGACTATAGTAACAAATATTAATATATTTCTGTGGAACGGTAGCTGAACATAAATAAATGCATAACATAGAAACAAAAAGATCATTTTAACTGTTACTTTTTTTTCTATTAAGGGTCAAAAATTGTCAAAATAAGTGAAAAATAAATATTGCTTTTTAGTTCTGAATTACAAGTTTTTGACATCCTCATCAAATTTCTGTCATTTTTGATTGTACGATATTGGCCTAAAAACAGTATTTTCGGAAATAATTCCGAATTTCATATATTTTGTATACCAAATCCAATGTAAAAAGAGCCCTGATGGCCATATAAAATGTATGACCGTCAGGGCTCTTTTTACATTGGTCTGGTATACGCTCCATTTTGTATGGAGCGTTTTTGTGAGTGGTATGAACTAGGACTTTTCAAAGCGTCGTATCTCGAAAAAAAAACAACAC
Organism: Tortricodes alternella; assembly: GCA_947859335.1. Classification (NCBI taxonomy): domain Eukaryota; kingdom Metazoa; phylum Arthropoda; class Insecta; order Lepidoptera; family Tortricidae; genus Tortricodes; species Tortricodes alternella. The sequence goes on from OX401985.1 coordinate 14,066,638, forward strand.
AATAATGTTTTGCGAACACAGTTGGGTTTCTATGACTCAGTATTTTCCAAAATAAGATTAAATAAAAATCATGCAAATAGCCAATTGCATCTCTAAGTTTTTTCCAAAATGAAGTGATTCCATTCCATCGCTAAAGAGCTGAAACGAGGGTTCGTCTCTGTAACTCAGGCGGCAGAGCGCAGACCCTGCAACCCGGCCGGTAAGTTGAGTGTCGTGAGTTCGAGTCTCAACATTTTCGATGATAAAATTAAATCGTCGTAATATCATTGTAATTTAAATTGATTGCTACAAAAATCTCAAAATGTCTAACGAAACAAATTGTAGATCTGAATTTGGAATTCACATACAAACTTGGAACCCTCAATTAAGTGTGTATGTGAATTCTGCAGGCAAAGCTGCGGCGACGTCAGTGACAATCTGCAGTTCCCTCTGACGCTGCGTCGGCTGCCTGCCTGCCAGTGGCGGAGCCTGCCTACAAGCCGATTCCTGACGGCTTTACCAAGCTAAAAAGCTACGGCTAGTTGTCAGTGAAGTCCATGTTACTTTAACTAAATGTCAGACTCGCACTTGCGTTTCTAACTCTCCTGGCTTCCCTTAGGAAATATTTGACGCTTCGCCACTGCTGCCTGCGATGATACCTGCTCGCTAACGAGCTCCGCCGCGCACCTTTATCTAATCGTTATCAAAGGATTTACAAACAGAACAGTAGTTCATCTTCAAACAAAGGTACAACGCCCGCTTGAATGTGTACGCGCCTTGTACGCACGCGCCCGCGCCGCGCCACAAGCAAATGTCGGGAATGTGCCTAGGATTAGGAATGCGCCAGTAGCGGCTGCGTAGTACCTACCTACTCCCGAGCGTGCCCGAACGCTACCGACCGTGCCCGAGCGACAGTAACATTACTCCTGAAAGGTCGGAGTTCAACTACTTTTATGTTTATACTAGGTATGTCGTTATCATCATTTACTCAGTGACTTGACGGCGCGCGGCGCGGCTGTTCTGCAGTGATCAATGATCTGCCGGAGATAACACCGGCCAAGTGCGAGTCGAACTCGAGCACGAAAGGTTCCGTACCATTATCTATAAAAATCATAGCTGTTGTATGGGAGCCCCACTTAAATATTTATTTTATTCGGTTTTAGTGTTTGTTGTTATAGCGGCAACAGATATACCTACATCATCTGTGAAAATTTCAACTGTCTAAATATCACGGTTCATGAGATACAGCCCAATGACAGACGGATAGACAGACGGACGGACAGCGGAGTCTAGCATTAGGGTCCCGTGTTACCCTTTGGGTACAGAACCCTTAAAATAAAAGCCGAACAAACGCGAGCCGGACTACCTACCAAGGGATACATCTTCAACGCTCAAACAAGAGTTATTTATTTATTAATTAAATCGCTTACATGTTGTAAAATGTAGGTGGTAAATATAACATTTGGATGGATCAAACACGCTACCCGCTCAGGGTGTTACGATTTCTATATGTATAGATAGTATCTTATCAAATTTAATGCATGCATACTTTTAAATTTAAATTTCTAAAATAATTTAAATTTAACACTATTGTGTTAAATTTAAATTACAAAAGTGCGGGTATGTTTACAGTATAAAATTTATTTATTTATAATTTCATTCAATTTAATCTATTTATTATATAATATTAATCAATAGGGAATTTTGTTAAGTATAAATACTTATGTTGAAGTTGGCTGGACAGAGCTAATGACAGAGAAGGATGGCATTCCTTGGGGGAGGCTTTACCCGAACGGGCTCCATGCAATAAATAAGTAGGTAGTTGATGATTAAAGTAAAATATTAATTAAATTAAACCAATTACAAAATAGAATTTATAATTAGAAATCAAATTCATCTAATGTGTATTAAATGTAATTGAATATTATAGGTTATTAAGTTACCAATTGTTATCGTTTAATATTACTATGCATGGAATCAAATAAAGCTCTATTATTTATTATTATTTTATTATACATAATTATTGGGGGTAATTGTCGCTATTTCTTGCACTCAATTTAAACATCAACTCGAAGGTTCCTCATGGCATCTATACATATTTTAAATCTGCATGAAATTGCTCGACCGTATAATAACATCTTTGTGCCAAAAATGACTTAAACTTTTTTTTTATAATGCCTGTATAAGCTGTTATACAGCTTGGATGCTGCTTAGGATGTACAACATGTTTGAGGTAAAACAAACTTAGTAAAATTGTATATTAAGGTGCTCCTTCACCTAGAGCATTCGCCTGTAATGTAACATTTCCGATTAGATTTTGAGCATTACATTACAGTACTGCGCACTGTAATGCTCGGTTCTCTTCCCTCACCAGTGTAATACAGGTATAGTAGATTACAGGACTGCGCGCCGTGATGCTCGATTCTCCTCCCTCGCCATGTGTTGCTCGACTCTGTAACGTTACATTACAGTTGAGTGCTCCAGTGAGGGAACACCTTTAGGTATTTTATCAGTATCCCTCAATGTTTGGGACTTCATTTAATTTTTTCAGTAAGGTACTTATATTACTTTTGAGGCTGGCATATTTCGGATATGAAATGTCTTTTTTCACATTTTGGTATAACTATAGGCCTTATAAGAATCAGTATAAAAATGTGTTTAATAAAAAAATAGGTACATACGTGTTGAAATGTTCAAACAAAGCCCTTTCATATGACTCTTCTCTAGGCCATAAAGCTTGGCTTTCCAATATTCAACCCACTATCTGGTGGCCCCCATAGTTATAGTTCTAATAGTTTCACGCGGGCTGAGTTTCCGCAACTTGACTTCTTTATCGCGCGTATTTTGCGTGTTACGTTTTTGGCACCTATTTTCAATAAAATTTTAAATATTGAAAAAATATCTGCAGCATTTTATGCGGGCAGCGGGCACTCCGTTCTATAACGTTCATGACGTTAGTAGCTGCCTCAAATATGGACTGACGGCCAGGCAGCAGACATATAATAAAGATAACTTCTTAGGCATGGTACGGTAAAGATTGGTCAAGTGCGAAAATACGATAAAGCATTATGTATTGCGTTGATGTCTTTTCAAAGAAGGAAGCTTTGAATGATTCTGTTCCGGGATTCAAGACTGTAGTAGAGCTTATACCTGAAGCGGCTGTCCTTGTTTAAACCAGTTAGAGTCCGTGCAGACTGAAACTTTTCTATCGACCGATAGTGAAGGCGGTTTGGGCTGCTAGAGCGCATGCTGGGCCAACAGTAAATAAATCATGAAATGAATAAATAAATAAATAAATAAATAAACAGTCAGGTTCATAAATCATAAATCTTTATTGCATGAAGCAATGTGTAACAAGGCTCTAATTTAATAGTCGATAGTTCATTATTTCACCAAAGAGGTAGGTAAGAGTTTGGTGATGAGATGAATGCATCGACCAGCCATCAGTCAACAGCAGAACAATTAGCTTGTTGGTAAGCTGCTCTATTGCGCGTTATGAAACTCAATGAAATATTGTTTAGCGGTCGGGTTATAGTTCGCAATCGCAATCATCAAACTGATTTATCGGCCGATACCCAATAAATATTTATAATGTGTGCACAGAGCAGAGCCACGCTGTTAGCAGTGCGCCTGCGCGGCGCTTGCATGACGCTTGGACTGCTTGTTTCTACTTATAATGAATGTTACCGGAAAAGAAATTTCTGTCAATGTTACAAAAATGGTTAGTAAATAAATGTTTTTATACAATACGAGAATTTTTAGATGATAAACAGTAATTTCTATGTTTAAACTTATATAAATAAATTCAAATGTCCTAAATGTTGCATGCCAACATTGGCTAAACATGTCATATGAATATTATTATATTTTCAAATTCTCAACTGAATTTACCTACCATGTTTATGCAAATAAATTATTTCTATTTCTATTACTATTTCTATTTCTATTTCTATTTCTATATGAGATGAGCTCTGTAAATAATATTAAAAGTGATTCCGCGCTATTCATAGCACCGTCGCTGCCGCATCGAGACTGGAAATATATTAAATGAAGTCTGAATGAATACGTGTTTGGACGATCTACTCAATCACACCATACTTGCTATTGGCTAAAAGGTATATGAGTGAAATTAGTGTACAATTTTCTTATTCCCCTGTATTAATCTTATGGCACACGCGATAAAAGAAAATAAAATAAAGAAGAAGAAAAGCAAGGCTTGAAAGTATTCGCTTCAAAAGCAAACTTATTTGGAGATGTTTTTATGTTGTGTTTTAACCCTGCAATAACACATAACGTATTTTTATATTCCAAAAAATCTATACTGAATACTGATTGATAAACAAATATATAAAAACTAGAGGGTGGGCGGGTGCCACAGCTTCGCCCAAAGTACAGTCGCGCAAGTTTGCACGAATGTACGACGGTCTTGCATAGAAAGCCATTTCAAACCATTTATTAATCCCAGGCTATTCCCAAAGCAGCTATTGAAGTACATGTATTATTCTAGAATAAGCATTACACTTATATTATTAAACAATAGCCAAGCTCTTTTGCGCAGGACTGTACCCATGTGCAGACACATCCCCACCACTGCCGCCCAGCGCTCTTTTTACAGCAGACGAGGTGGGTGTAATAGATGTCGCATCGCTCGGCTTTGGTGCTATTCATAGCGCGGTTGTTTGTAGTGAACTTGCGAGGTAATGAACCCGCCGACTGTTTATAGGTCAGGGCGGGGCGGGGGCGGGGGCGGCGCAGGGGAGCGCGGGCGACGACCGCGCGAGCGAGACACCATCGATCGAGATCAAGACAGATTAGATCGCGGATCACGCCGTCACGCGCACACGCTAATGAGATGTCTACAGACAACCAGTTTAACGTTTGCATAGCTCTCAGTAAAACCTTGTCATAATGGCGAAATTACATTAGAATAAATTTTTACTCGCGCTTTGGCGAGCTTCTACAGTGGATGTTTCAAATTGCCCGCTACAACATTAAGGTGCAGTTACACGAGCAACTTTTTACGGGTATAACTGTCTTCTAACTTCGTACTTTACAGAAAGATGCCTATAGTTGCTGGCCACACATTGCCGTAAAAAATTTGCTCGTGCAACTGCATTTTGATGTCCTCAAACGTAAAATCGATGCTTAAACAAGGCGCGCCAGCATAAATAAGAAACGTGTGACAATTCACTCGACACAAATGTTGTTTAATCCGAGTTGTTTAGCGTCATTTTGTGCTTTAGAATCGAAATTAAATTAACTTTTCAGAACTAAACACCGATTTGGTTAAGAAAATGATCCATTTACAGGCGCGGAAACAGGGGCGGTAATGGGGGCAATTGAATCCCGCCGACGACCAAAAACTCACACAAAAATTCAGTGGCCTATTTAAAGATTTGGCGCCAAATACCACAATAAAAGGCGCCCAAAGAAGGCCGCGAGGCTTCGCCGCCCCTCGCAGCCTGCCGCCCCGGGCCATGGCCCCCTTAGCCCTAGGGTAAATATAGGCTGCTGCAAAAATTGCTTCCACCTAACGAATTCCTGTATCCTACATTTCGTGGTAAATTGTACCACAGCTGTATCATTATGTCTCAATAATTAGCAATGAGTAGTGAAAATGTGCACGGAATCCGGCGTTTTGTATTATGTCACTCCGTATAACGAATACTTATAACTGACTTAACCAAGTAGCACAGTGGCCCAAAGGGCCTGTTTGCTCGCTGATAGCGCCGCCCCACATTGATCAAGATTACCCGCAGATTAGCCGGATGGCTGACGACTTTCGTCAACACAGTTTACATACTTCGGATTTGAGTAAGAGTTTATGAATTCAACAGTATGTGTCCCATTTCTTAATAGTCAATTAAGTCTCGTTTGCGGCACACGCGTCACGGTATTCATCTCCAGCGTCGTCGTTTCCGGCAGCGAGCGTAGACCACTGTCTCGGCGCGTCGTGTCTCGTGTCGTCTGTCGTTATCGCTAGTGACGAGTTGCTTTTAGAACAGTGTAAGCGATGTATCGGTATCACTTTAATTCACTATGTTTGTGTAGGTCCGTTTTTATCAACTCCCCAGCGCGAGGGTATTTTCTGTCGTTATGTAATGGAATATGCTTTGACCATGATCACAAATTTGGCAGTTCAAGTTATTAAAGTAAACAGAGTAGGTACCTACTGCCCGAGTTCCAGGGGGAATTCTGACTTGCGGCACAGAGCCAGCCCCATGGAATCATAGTGCACCCACTCGTCTTCCCCTACGTGATCATAGTTTCATAGTACTGTTATTTGTATAATACTGCAGTTAAGTAAGTTAGCGGGGAGATCGAGCCCGAACCCTCGATATACACTACAACGATTCGGGTTCGTCTTTCCGAATCTATAAAATCTGATTTGTGAGTACCTATAGGTATGGGCGCTTCAGCACTGCGACTACACATTTGAATTGGAATTATACGTATGGTTGGTTGTACGTATGCATCGGAGTATATATCGTACCAACGCATACGTTGGTACGATATGTACTCATTTAACATATTAAATGTTATGTTAGTTATACTTATGTGAAGTGTACGTATAATGACTTTCACTACTAGTATAAATGGTTGTTTGATTTATAGCATCGATTGCGATCAATTGGCGTCTTGGTAAAGGTCAGCGAGCTATGCTTCAACGCGCAGAGCGCTTCGCTCGCTGACGAGCACTCGTCGATCACCATGTTAAGTAACTTGAGTGCAGCACTTCTCGAAGCTGCATAGTGGTGGTGACAATAAAAACGCTTACGCCATATATTTATTTATTTATTTATTTATTTTATTTAATGCCATATACAAGCTTACAGCTAAGAAAGCCAAGACGCTCATAGGGTAGGTATACATATAAAAAGTAGGAATATTGAAAACTAATAATACTTAATTAAACTATATCAAATGGATACTAAAAAAATTATAACAATTCATATGAAAAATGTCAGTAATAAATAAGAAATAATCAAGTAACTGCACAATACACTAGAGGTATACAAGCAATACAAATGTCACACGCTACCAATTAAAACAGAGAAATCATTAAACAAAAAATACATCATTCAGCCATATACAAATTTAAAAAACGGATGCATTTTCCTAAAACTACACCTTCAGTATCAGCAAAGACATCGGCGTCATAGCGCTCACTGGACAAATCATTTAGGAGTGTAAGTGCTTTGGCGGTGGGAGCGTGCCGGGCGCGAACGGTGCGCGCCGCGGGCTGCGCGAACAGCGCGCGCCGCCGCCGCGCGGGCCGCGCGCCGCCGGAGCCGCTCGCCGAGGGGCCGGGCCTCGGCGGCGGCACGAGGAGGCCCATGCGCTCCAGCACAGATGGGTTATCCACCCGGTTGCTTAGGAGATGGAAGTAATGCTTTATAAGTAGTAGTTTTCGCCTTAGCTCCAAACTATCCAGCCCCACCATACCTGACACAAAGAGGGACGGTATATGCTAATTGTAGGTGCTGATGTCGCCAAGTAACGACAACATGAATGTGGGTGCCACACCCAGCCAGGAATGAAGCCTGTCCCTGACCAGCCGTAAAAACCAGGTAGCACAGATTTTTAGGAGTGACACTCTAGGAAAGCCGCAACAGGTCGACCACAATCACCCGGCTAAGCAGCGTTTAGGTAATATTATTATAGGAAATTAGGTTAAGACGGATATATCATAGAAGGATGAGCGTTGATGTGTTTCCGTTTCGTAGTTATTTAAGTGCACCTGTTCGTCTGTTCGATATACGATGGAGGAGTTTGTATCGCCTCGTTCTTTAGTTTCACTGTCCGTTTCTTCGAGGTTCTTCCTCCTATTTTGACTTTGGGTATGAAGGTATACTTTGTCAGGTGCTTATCCCTGTCTTTGTGCCTCCTGTAGAAGTCGTTCAAATTTATATTCTCTTCGATGGGTGAGTCATCGGAAGAAGAGTCTTCGTTATTGTTGGTCCTCAGACGCATTGATATTTTGTAAGTGGCCCTGCACTCTCTAAGGTAATTCTGTATAGCTGTATTTGTTGGGTTCTGGTGCTTCCTAAATTTGGCCTGTTGTGGCTTTGCCATTGCTGTTCTACATTTTTAAAGAATCTTATGACTTCTTAGGCGGAGTGTTGCATGACTTTGGTGGTTTTTGCGCGATGAGAGCGGGCTTTTATGGTAGTGTCGTGACCATGTCACTTCAAAACTTCCACGTCCAAACGACTTGCCTGATCGGAGCTTTCTGCTCTTATTAAGGGCCTCGTAAACGGGCTAGCTTTTCGGGATTTTTTGCTGCAGTTCGGGCTATCCTCAATAGTAGATTGTTGCACCAAGCACAAAGTGATTCATTATTATTATTTATTAACAAATCACTTGATGCGAGGTGCATAATCTGCTTTTCTTTCTACTACTGCAAAAAGTTGGTAAAAAAGGAAAGGTACAGTTTTTTTTTAATTTATTTTTAATAGAAGATATGTGTGCATTTGACCTCTATCTCACCTGATGGAAAGTGATGATGAGGTTGACGATGGAGCATGCACACCTAGATAATGCCTATTCATTCTCTCCTTAAAAAGAGCCAAGTTGTAGCGTGTTGGTGTAGTTAAACCCAACTAGCGACGTAAAAAGGATTTTGGCACCTGTTATGACGCACCCTTAGATTTTTATATAGCCTATGATACTCGCACGTTCTCCGCGAATCTTAAGATACCCAATTTATTAAAATCGGTCCATTGGTTCTGTAACTAAAGTCGAAGATCCGAAAATTTTCACAGAAAACTTGTATCTAGTCTATTAATTGTCATATTATGCCAATTTTTTTAAAATCTTTTAAATACCCATTAACCCATACTATCTTATCTATCTTTGAGCAAAACATTTTAGACGGGGCAATCACAGTTCGATATGGCCGCCGATATGTGGACTGTTTTGCTAACAGTAAGTCCACAGAAAAGTAGTCGGCTGTCCCGTCGGACTGTGAATGGGCGGATTGGGTAGCTGTTGGGGTAAACTTCTTGATCAACCAACCAAATTAAAAAAAAAAATACAAAACAGTGCAATAATGAAATTTGTATGCAACTTTATTTGCTCTAGAGCAAATAAGGGCTGCTTTCTGCTGAGTATTTAAGGCCATAATGATGAAATTAAAGCGTAGTAGGAAGAAAAAGTTTAAATTCACACTTTTTATGTCCATTAAGTATGTAATGTATTATGTTTTTTTTGGGGATAGCCCGAATTGCTGCAATAAATTGCCGAATAACTAGCCAGTTGACGAGCCCCTTTAGATCGAGGAGAATATCTTCACTTTTGTCGTATTAGTTAGGTCGGGTTCCCTCCGAAAACCAGCGCCACAATATATCCATAAGTATATCATTCTGCTGATTGCTTGACTGAAACGCGTTTTTACGAACAATCTCAAAGATAGTTGCTGTGTAGCCCCGCCGCCGACCCCGAGCGCGCCGCCGGCCTACCGCGCCCCTCAAGACACCTAAAATAGGAGCCTCTTCCGAGAAGCTCCCCCGCAACATCGTGGATGCTCAGCATCACGGATTCAAGCTGGTGCAGAAAAAGAGCAAGGCAGGCAGGAAGCCTTGCAAGAGCCTGTGTAGTAGTGCAGAGCCGGAATCCAACTCCGGACTGCGAGCCACCATACCGAACACGACGCTGTACGTGTAACGTCTGCACTACCCCACCACAGATGACGACGTGGTGGAGTATGTCCGCAAGAAGTCCGGCTGCTTCCTGAGGGTATTCCAGCTGCGATCGCGCCAATACGTGCACTTCAGCTCGTTTGTGGTGCGCGTGCCGCGGCCGCTGCTGGAGACCGTCACGTGTCCGGAATTCTGGGCGAAGGGTGTCGTGTTCAGGCGCTTCCGGGGCACCATGCCTGTCCAGGACCCGACTACAGGTCGGACCACGCTAAGGAGCCACGCCTTTTCGTCCCCTAAATAATTTTAATGACCCACTTTTAAATTATTTCAATATGTATGTTAGTCCATCAGGTATTTATGTATGGGCCAGAGGCGAAGCGTGAGGGTAAACCGGTGCATAATTTTATAACTCAATCATTATAATTATTATTATTTACTTCTTGTATTAACATAAAAATTACATATTACATATTTTTTAAATAAATAGATAATTTAATGAGTAATAGTATAATGTTTATATAAAAATAACATTATAAAATAAAATAAAACATTGAAAACGGAGTACCACCGACCGCGGGGCAGGGCCCAGGCGATCGGTGGCTAGGGCTGCAGAGAGAGGAACCTCCTGACGATGCGTGCAGAGTCCAGGAGTATCGCCTTCTGTATCCGGCCCTTGATCCAACCATCTAGCGAGCGCCTCTTGAGGTGTTGGTCGAGGCTCTTCGCTATTAGTCCGTTCACTGACACAACTATCGGGACGATAATCGTTGAATCCACATCCCACATGGCGGTCACCTCGTGGGCCAAGTCAAGGTACTTACTAAGCTTATCCTTCTCGGCCTTCACGAGGTTAGCATAATGTGGGATGGTGATGTCAACGAGTACCGCCCGGCGCTCCTTATTATTATTATTATTAATAGGGAATTCCATCCCAATGGGCCGGCTACGATCAAAACCACAAAACTATTCATTAATTATGGCAGTTGTCAGCTAATATAGCCCATCGCCCGTAATTTTGAATGGCACGACAGCACAATGTAAGGGCTGGCGCGTACTTCTGTGTCATTGGCCGTCACGAATTTAACATATTTATGTTATGCTTCGAACAAGAGCGATAATTAATATAGTGGAGTTAATTGACTGTAATGCCGTAGCCCCGCACGTTGCTGTGGACTCGCTGGTTCTGTGCCATTCGATGTGCTCGTGCTAAGTGGCGAACAATACGTACTTAGTGGGTAATGTTTGTCACCGTTTTGTTTCGATGCGCTGACGCAGTTGCGCAAGCGGTATTAGGTGCGTGACCTTTATTTATTGTCTTTGCTAAATTACATCATCATTCTGAATGTCGGATTTATGTTGGTGTTCTGAAATTATGACAGATGCTTTTAAAATTGCTTCAAGGTTTCATTCGAACAACTGAAGACGGTTTCATGTTTTTATTCGATCAAGTAGTAATAACAGGCGGGCTAGCTTGACAGGCCCGCGAGTAGTTTGTCGCTCAGTGCGTCTCTGTCAAACTAGTCAAGTAGGGTGTTCCGTAAATAGTGGTCCAAATGAAAATCTCATGTAGATACGATCACGTGCTATTAAAATAACCCAAAATAGGTTTAGTAAAAATATCACGGTTTTCGAGATATTCACGATTTAAAATTAAATCAACTTTTTCGATTTGATTTCAGTTTTCCGTTTGCTATTTCCTAGGATAAAAGACATATCATAAAAATCTTATTGATTGTTACTCCTGATTAAGAGCGCTATAATATGTGTATCACAATTTTTCAAAATCAACCACAATTTCTTTGATAAGTCTAAATCAAATGAAAAAATTCGAACCAGACGAATTCGTTGCCCAAGTTTGAAGACCTGTGCTGATTTTTTTTTTATTACAATCCTAGTGCCCATTAGCTTATAAAATTAGCCTATTTAATGTTTATTCAGACACAAAAAAAAACAAATAGTATTTTCTGCTTAGAAAAGAAATTATCATGATTTTATTATGGCAAAGCGGCTATTTTGTGAAATTGACAAACATTTTTTTTATTTGATTTTAATGTTATTTAAATGTTAAATTACAGTGAATATTAAAATAAACAGAATCTGAGGTAATTACTCAATAAAATGAATCCTTAGACTATTTTATTTAATAATAACTTACAACAGGAGTTAAAAATGCCCAACATCGCCTTTTAAAAGTTTGTTTGATTTTGCTTACGTACCCGGCGCTACTGATTTTTTGCGCATCAGTTTGAATGCATTCGCGCAGATTTTGAATATTTTTAACCGGCTGTTGGTGCCCTATCTCCATCAGACATCCCCACAAAGTCACGCGTATTATGGTCCGGTGACCGTGAAGGCTGCAGTATGCGCCCTATGCGTCTAATCCATCTACATTCTCTTGGTAAACTTGATTTAAAAAGTTTCTTACAGGCCGGTCATAGTGCGCCAGACAGCCAACATGTTGCACCCAAATCCCTTGGCGTGTATCTAAGGAAACATTGTCTAAAAGAAGAGGGAGCTCATTTTGCAGAAAATGCAAATAATAGGTACCGTTTAAAGGCAGGTGGCAGCTCAAAAGGACCAATGATTTGACCGTCAATAATCTCTGACCACAAATTAACTACCCGCCTTACTAAAACTACCCACCTACACAAACTCAAACAATCTTTTAAAAGGCGGCGGAGAGCCTGTGTGTCAGTTGGTGGTGGGCATTTCGAACACCTGTTGTGATTTATTATTAACCCTTAATAGGGCACGGGACATATACTTACCATCTTAATTTTTGAACCACAGAGGTTACATGATTAAAGTTTTTGGCCTGTGTTTTGACTGGTGAACGCTTGCGTGTCTATTGAAAACTTTTTAAGCATTGGAAACACTCCAAAACTTCAAATCATACCTATAATCACCATTCGAAAATATAATATGAAAATTTAACGAATTTTGCGGTACTTTTGTGATATTTGGGAAAATTTTATTACAGCAACATTCCGCTAAATGGTTTTCTTTGTTTTCATGATATTATTTGTTACCTTCCAGAGCAGAATACCAGGGTCGCAAAATATCAGACTCTCAGGATACCAGAGTCGCAAAATGCGAGACTCTCAGGATACCAGAGTCGTAAAATGCCAGACTCGCAAGACACCAAAACAGCAAAATACTAGAATCTCAAAATAGCTGGGTCGCAAAATCCCAGATAAGCAGAATACTACAATTTCAAGTCACTTGATTCGCCGAATAACGTTTGTACAGTTTAATTCAAATATTTTATTCGATTAAAACAGACATTACAATAATGCTTACTGTAAACTAAATAAAATTGGTATATTAAATCCTATTCTTGTAGTCTTGTAAACTTTTAACTATATTAAAACACAGGCATCTTAAACCGTCTTTGATTGAAATTTTGTTTGTAATGCAATCACAGATGATTTTCTGAGTTTTTTCATGTTTAATTAAAGTATAAAATAAAATTGAAATATTTTCTTGCAATCCTTTTTTGTAAATCTTGCCAATCTACGTGCACGATTAAAGATAATTTACTGAAAGATGAGTCGTCACCTGAGATGATCATCGCATGTTTGTTTTTATTGAATAAAATATTTGAATTAAACTGTACAAATGTTATTCGGCGAATCAGGTGAGTTGAGATTGTAGTATTCTGCTTATCCTGGATTTTGCGACTCGGCTATTTTGAGATTCTGCTATTTTGCGACTCTGGTGTCGTGCGAGTCTGGCATTTTACGACTCTGGTATCCTGAGAGTCTGGCATTTTGCGACTTTGGGATCGTGCTAATCTCGTATTTTGTGACTCTGGTATCCTGAGAGTCTGATATTTTGCGACTCTGGTATTCTGCTCTGATAGGATTTGTTATACTGCCTGGTATATTTTGTATGATAAGTTTCGATCTAGTGTTTTTTGATTTTGAGATGGGAAGTCAAAGTTGGTGGTATATATTTTACCATTGCCCAGAAAGGTCATTGTGGCGGTAAATATTTTACCATTGCTCGGCACAGTCATCAGTTTTTTTTATTAGATTTTTTATGATTTACTTATTTTTAGTCAATTTGTTGATAAAAAAGAAATTTAACGATAAATATATAAAAGAAATACTCGAGACAAACCTTTCGGATATTGAAAGTGACTCGGTGATCACTTGGGACAACCTTCTGGTTCTGAACATTAATCGATCCTCGACAATGAAGTTCTAAGAGGTTCTAAATAATTGTGTCTAAAATTGATGGCTGAGATACGCGTCATACTCGTGAACGGGTGCTGTCTGTGGGGTCCGGACGGTTCATAATAATAATAATAATAATAATAATAAATCAGTGGACAATCTTTACACAAATCGATCTAGTCCCAAAGTAAGCTCTAAAGGCTTGTGTTATGAGTACTAGACGACGATATACATACTTATATAGTTAAATAAATACTTAAATACATAGAAAATATCCAAGACTCAGGAACAAACATTCGTGCTCATCACACAAACATTTGCCCTTACCGGGATTCGAACCCGGAACCGCTGGCTTCGGAAGCAGAGTCACTACCAACTAGGCCAAACGTGTCGTCAAAGCTCATGCTCGCAAGGACCATTTAAATTGGTTAGTGTTTAATTTATTAGTTTTGTGCGATATCTGAACCTGACTAGAGAGACTTTATAGTGTTCTCTATACTATATTTGATAGTTTTTCATATTCGTATATTTGTATTATTAGGACATGAAATTTTATATTTCAAATTGTTTCTTTTGATATTTGGAGACCTTACATCTCCATTTTTATACTTGACAGTGGAGACTGTCTACACCTCCATTTAACCTAGATTAATCGATTTAGATGTTTCTTTGTTTCAATTTTTATTTTTATTATTATGACCCTTAGAGACTTTATACATCTCTAAGTTACTTAACTTGTCCAGATGCGGAGACTATACATCTCCCTTATTAGTTATTTATTAGTATTAATTTGTACCCATTAGGTTTTTATATTGCACATTTTGTGTTAGTTTCTAGATAAAACTGTATTGCCAAAGTTGAAAAAAGACCTACTGCTGAGTTTCTTGCGGCGTTTCTTCTCAGCAGATGTCAACTTTCGATGCGCTGGTAGATTCAGACATGTAAAAGAGCCCAGGTGGCCTACTTGCAAAATAAATATTTTCATTTTCATTTTCATTTTGATGATCGCGATGAATATAGGTGTGTAGATGAATCTTTGAAAAGGCCTCTGTCTTTGCCTAAATGAGAAAACATAAAACTCCACAAGAAATTTTAGCAGCTGACGAATATGTAAGAATGGAAAATGATGGGGTTTTAGATAGCCTTTTTGAGTCAATACAGCCCCAGTCTGTTGTAAGTCAATGTACATCCGAAGATACAGATTTGAGTGGCCTAGCTATATGCATAGCTCAAGAATGGTATTCAAAGATACTTAAACATAAGATACTTACCCAAGTTTGACAGACTTTACGGCACTCACGGATAAGACACACAAAACACCACCTATTTCTTAGTTTGACAATTTTGTCCTGATTCTGTCTTCGAATTACTTAAGGAACAACTATTATATAACAGGGTTTTCATTCGGGATCATTCGGCGATGTGCATGGCCAACACGCTGATAGCACTGCCTCTAGTAGTACAAGTAGTATGCTTGGACACTAGCCTAAATGGGCAAAGGTAGAATAGTTACCACCTGCTGCACCATAATAGGGCGAAGGGCATATATTTACCAACACAATTTCGCGTGAAAACGAACAAATTTTTCCAAATTTTGATTTATATTGTAGATCATGACTTTGATATACATTAAAATCACATGCAAAGTCTATATTTTTATACATTTTATACCGCCGCCCTATTAAGGCTTAAATAAAATAGCCTAAAGATTTATTTTATTTAGTTTTATCCTCACATTCTTATTATTTTAATATTCACTGTAATTTATTGTTTAAATAACATTAAAATCAAATTTAAAAAATCGTTTGTCAATTTCACAAAATAGCCATAATAAAATCATGATAATTTCTTTTCTAAGCAGAAAATACCATTGCTTTTTTTGTGTCTGAATAAACATTAAATGGGCTAATTTTATAAGCTAATGGGCACTAGGGTTGTATTACATTTTTTAGCACAGGTCTTCAAACTTGGGTAACGAATTCGTCTGGTTCGAATTTTTTCATTTGATTTAGATTTATCAAAGAAATTGTGGTTGATTTTGAAAAATTGTGAAACACATCTTATAGCGCACTTAATCAGGAGTAACAATCATTAAGATTTTTATGATATGTCTTTTATCCTAGGAAATAGCAAACGGAAAACTGAAATCAAATCGAAAAAGTTGATTTATTTTTAAATCGTGAATATCTCGAAAACCGTGATATTTTTACTAAAGCTATTTTGGGTTATTTTAATAGCACGTGATTGTATCTACATGGGGTTTTCATTTGGACCACTATTTACGGGACACCCTGTATAAGGGATGCACTGAGCGACAAACGACTCGCAGGCAGGTCATGCTTGCTAGACGTGCAACTCGATAAAAGTTCATCGTACTTTTCGCTATCTAGGTAAATTAGCACCGGTCGTATTTAGGCCGTATTACCTGCTGGATTATCAGATAGTACCATATCAGTGGTGTGATTCTGTTACGTGCGCAGCGACTGATCAGCGGATAAACGAAACTGTTAATTTAGACTTTAATGCCCATGCCATTCGGTCTAAATTGAAATGTGTTCCTCATCGGTAATCAGCCGCTGCGTACGTTAGAGAATCACATGGCAGCGCGGACATTAGCGACAAGAAATACACCGCATGTTAATTTACTTCTGTAAAAAAGCCGCTGTATTTACTAATTTGTATACAGGGCCCGACCCTGGCTGGCCGCCGCGAATCGGCTCAAGAGGGCGGAGGCCCTGGACGCGCGACGGTAGATAAGTACCTAATGGCAACCCTCACGGCTGAAGGGGGGCCTGCAGCCGGCCCTGTCAGTGACAGTGAGAGGAGGCGCGGGCCACTGCTATTCAACCAATAACATGTCCAGGCGCCTCATTCGGGAACGCTAAGTGATTCTGTAGCGACTCTAAGCCAGATTTCTCATCTCGCTCTTACGCATTTGGCGTCGTGCGGAAGAGTGGAATGAGAAATCTGGCTTACGAGTCGCTACAGAATCACTTAGCGTTCCCGAATGAGGCGCCAGGGCACATTTCCAAATCATAATTGATTGTCATAATGTATAAATGTATAAAGTGAAAATGAAAAATTTAAAATGAAAAATATTTGTTCGTTTGAGTATATTTTGTTGTTTTGACGACATAGGTTTGTTAAATTAAACCTCGATAGGGTAGGAGGTAGGTATATGAAAGATATAGAAACCGCTGTGGTAATAAATTCTTTACTATATTAATAATCAATACTGTTCAAGGACTTATAGCTATTACAAAAGTGGCGCTTCAATAATCTATCAATTGGGCACGTCCTGCTCCTACAGCCGTACCAAATGGAATGGCGACCGTTCCCCACTCTCGAATGGCCGTCTAGTTTTAGCGCGTGATAGTTGGCGCCTTTTTTAAAAGTCAAATAAGCAACTTCTACTTAAAGAAAATTAATATTAAATAAATACCTAAATTAGATCGTTTTATTTTAAATAATTATGTATATGAAAAACATAAAATAAGAGATATGGCTTATAGACGGACGTCCTGTAATAGGAATGTCCCCATTCCTAGCCGGCCATTCGAGTAAAATTTGTATGTCCCCATACATAACATTATCTACGGTTAATAATATAATTTTTGCATTAGTTATTACATTGATATGCTACAGACTTAACAAAAAAAAATACATTCCATACATTTGTTCCCAAAGACAAAAAAAAAAATAAGTAGAAAAATAATACTTAAACTATATGTAAAAAAAAAAAAAATGAGATTAATATAAAATAATTTTGATCTATCAATATTTACACAACAGCCTTAATTCCAATAATAACGAAGTGTTTCAATGTAGATAAGGTGCCCTACATCATGGTCCCCTACGTTCAGTACTTGTGGGAGCCCAGTTGTTCTCGGTGGATGACTATCTGTTCAGGGTGCCAGGTGCAGGATGCTGGAGTGGATTTGTGATGATGGATTCTGCAAAATGCAAGCTATGTTAATATAGTTTAGCTTTGTCACTGATGAATTTTCAGTCACAAAATCCTTTCAAAATAGTAATTAATTTTGTTCGTTTACAGAAAGGAAATAAAAATAGACAAAAGCAAAAATAATAATAATAAACAGAAACAGTAAGAGTTTATTTCTGTAGACTAATTAATTTATATTATTGATGGATCAAAGTAACGATCAGAGGTTTTCATTTAAATCCTCATTATTTAACTCAGTATACATGTGATTATAAAAAGTTTACCACCCTGAGTTTGACAATCTTGATTGACGTCCATAGAAATATTTACAAACGGGTGAGTACCGCTTGTGCTTCGGCCTTCCTCACAACTTAGTACCGGTAAGCACTTCGGCATCCTTCAGCCTTGGATATGAACATATTTCGGTGATTACTGCTTGCGCTTCGGCATCCTTCATTAACTGAGTACCGCTTGCACTTCAGCATCATTCACCGTTAAAATAGACTTGGAATTATACAAAGTTCCATTATTGCTGTTAATGAACCGCCCCTGCCTTCATTGTTCCAGTACGAATTTCCATATTTAATGTTGTTCTGCTGGTACGAAGGCGCTGAAGCCTAGGCAGTACTGAAAATACGGGACTAGGGATAGGAGAGTCAATTGTGTTGCGTTCTGGTCGGCGGATAGGTCAAAATAGTATAGTCATTATAATCTTCCTTACAGTTATTTATTTATCTTTATAATCCATTTAATTTAGGTATATACGTAAATATGTACTTTATTGTTTTGTCACTATTTGTATAACTTGTATATATTTATTACTTAACCTATTATATTTGTAGAGTAGTTTAAGTTTTCATTCTAAATTTATTTTAGTTTAAGGTTTATGTTTTATTTTATACTAGTTGTTGTGTACTTGTTATATTATAATAATAGAATTTGAGATGTAATTATTTGATTTCAGTTGCTTGTTCTGTTAATCATCATTTATCACGGAATCTGATTCATCAGATGTCAAGTCTTCTTCGTTGTCAGTTTCCTTGCTAACCCGGAAAGTAATCCATCGCCTAAGGTGGTCGGATGGATAGATACTTTTGTATTTACGCTTTGAATGCCCGTCAATGCTAGATACCTCGTACATAGGTATAGGGTCAAGTGCAAAATGACCAGCTTCGTCATGGCACAACTGGCAAATTCGCCACTTTGCACCATTCGGAACTACCCATTTAAGTTGATTGCCTACACGTCTATAAATTTTACCATCGCGTAAGGCATAGTTACTTACTATGTCTTTTATAGCTTTTTCATCGCTCTCCAAAACAGACTTAATGTGTTTAACCTTGGGGTCAGTCATTTGAACTGTCAGTAGCCAGTCATTAGTAGTAGTAATGTTCAATATTTCATATTCACGTGCGTCAGTCAAACTATCGTAGTCCTGATTTGCAACAGGGTTTCTGCTCAGAGCATCAACGTGTTGCATGCTTGTTCCCGGACGGTATTCTATCACAAAATTATATTCTTGTAATAAAAGCCACCACCTTGCGATACGAGGGATTAAGTCTCTCTTGGTCAGTGTCGTTCTAAGGGCATTACAGTCTGTAAAAACCTTAAAGGATAGGCCTATAAGATAAGTTCTAAACTTTTTTAGCGAGTTAACTACTGCTAGCGTCTCTAGCTCATATGAATGGAAGAACTCCTCATCTTTGGTCGTTTGTTTACTAAAATAGGCTACTGGTCTAAGGGGGGATTTTTCGTCAGGTTTTTGAAACAATATTCCACCTACACCTAGTTTGCTTGCGTCACAGTGTACTTCTGTAATATACGTAGGGTCATAGAGAGCCAAAAGTGGTCGCTCCGTCAGTTTTGTCTTAATGGTTTGAAAAGCGGTTTCTTGTGCATCTCCCCAAACCCAAGGAGTGTTTATTTTAGTAAGCACGGTGAGCGGTTTCGCCTCTGTGGCAAATCCGGAAATAAATCTTCGGAAAAAGCTGGCCAAACCGACAAATTGGCGTACTTGGTGAACATTTGTAGGTTTAGGAAATTTAGAGACTGCTTCAATTTTCTTTAGACCTGGACGCAGTCCTTTATCGGACACTTCATAACCAAGATAATCCAAAGTATTTTGAAAGAAAAAACATTTATCTAAATTTAATGTTAACCTAGCTTTACGTAATGATTCGAGAATTCTTGTTAATTTTTCTAGCCCTTCATCTATTGTAGTAGCGGGCGACAATATATCGTCCATGTATGGTATTGCTAAATCATACCTATCTTTTCCGAGTGCTTTATTAATCATGTGCTGAAAAACTGCTGGGGCATTTACCAGTCCGAAAGGCATGCGTGTATATTCATAGTGGCCATCGGGCGTGATAAATGCCATTAAATGCCGCGATTCCTTTGCTATCGGTATTTGATAGTACCCGGATTTCAAGTCTAAAGAGGTAAAGAATTTTTTACCATTTAACCGTTCTAGTTGGTCGTCGATTACCGGCATTAGGAATGAATCTTTGACAGTCTTCTTATTTAAGGCACGGTAGTCAACGCAAAGTCTATACTCGTTATTTTTTTTATTAACCAATACTATGGGGCTAGCATAGCAAGAATTTGATTCCGTAACGATATTGTGATCTAAAAGCTCGTTTACTAGTGTACGGACCACTACTCGTTCACTATAGGCTAGGCGGTATGGTTAGTAAGATACCGGCGATTCGTCATTTAATTTTATATGCATTTCTGATATATTGGTAGTACCTAATTCTGACAAGTTAAATGCAAAACAGTCTCTATAACTATTAAGTAAATTTAACAAACTTTTCTTTTGGACTTCAGTAGCACAAGGACCTATATGCAACATCTCTATTGTTATTGGCAACTGATTATTTTCCGAAGGTACAATATTATTACTACTACTATCAGATGTTGTGACCATATTTACCTCCATTCCATTTCGAGATTGAGTGGGTTGAGCACCATCGGTGAGGGGCAACAATCGAGTACGAGCTAACAGCTTATCCTTAACTAGAGTCACGTTCTGACCAGAGAAGTTAATGACTAATATCTGACCATAACCCTTGGTAATAAAATAAACACCTTGCAAGACAATAACTTCTTCCCCAACTTTGAAACTCGCGTTGCCCGGTATGTATATGTACCCAGTGAAATCAAGATTGCAATAAACATCTACCGTATGGATACCGTTAAATGTTAAATCAGTTTTTATGAAAACCTCAGTCTTGTTTACATCGAATGACTCCGAATATAAGAACAACACTGTGCTGGTTTTGTGTACAATAATATTGGCCATTTCAGTCAAATTCTGACCGACTAAGATATCAGTATTTAAAAATTGGTCTTTCACAATATATGCACCTATAACGGTTTTAACGAAATCTATAATTATTGATATCTTGACACGGCCGAGTGGTTGTGCAGTGCCAAATGCGAAACCCTTGATTATCGGAAGGCTTTCAGTGCAAATTGGTAATTTTAGTTCGTCGACAGTGCTCTTTTTTATAAGAGTGCACTCACTTCCGAAATCGACGTACGCAATTTTGTCGAGACCGTTCAGTTTAACTTTTTTCGTATAAATATTAATAGATTCTTTTTGTGATGTTATTCTCTGCACTTTGCTTGTGTCATTCGTTGGTTTATTATGCGACTGTTCAGTATTATTCAAAATCGGACCCTGTTCACGTTTGCAGTGTTCTGCAATATGGCCCATACGGCTGCATTTCGTACATTTCTGTAACTTTTTTGTACACTTTGGTACAGTATGCCCTAATTCAGAGCAGTTAAAGCACCGGATTTGATTGCCATTTGGGTTGGAAGGACGCGTAAATTTCGTACTGCCCCCGGCCTTAGCGTCGTTTGTGAATTTAGTAGGTAACGTGGGCCTCTTAGAGTCTCGGGTATTCTTCGTGGAAATGTTACGTAAGTATCTAAGTAACTTATCAGGGTGCTTAAAGTTTGAGCCTTGTGCATTTAACCGTATATTATGGTCAAAGATACCTTGAATGATACAATCAACGGCGTCTTTGCCCTTGATATTGCAATGAGCTACCAACTTAGCCTTATCAAAGAAATATTGCTCCAAAGTTTCCTCACGTTTGCTTTTCCTATCGAGCATCTCAATCAGTCGATCAGCATAGTTGCGATCGTCTGGAAAACACTGAAGTAGTTTTTTTTGCCATCGATCCCAACTCAAATTCGAAGTTGACAAACACTCATACCATTGTTTTGCTATGCCTATCAGCTTAGGTATAGCATGATAGATTGTTTGCCTCTCTGTCCATTTATAAATTTTTGCAGTCTCATTAACTTTTCTTAGCCAAGCTTTAGTCGTTTGGGTTTTACTACCCGGATCAAACTTAGGTATCACGTCTTGCATGCCAGGGTAAGGTTCGGATCCGCGTCCGCTCAGAGCATCAACTAATTTTTGTAACGTAGTGCGGTCGTCCCTAAACGTTGGACTTCGCGTGTATCTACGGGAGCTACGTTGCGGACTCGGCTCACGGCGATGATAAGATCGCGACCGTGTTTCCCTATGCCGATTACGGGCCCTATGCGAGGAGCGTGAGAGACCCCTCGTTCTTGAACGCCTGGATTCGCGAGTCTTACTGCGGTGACGCCGCCTTTTTGTTACTCGCGGTGATTGATCTCGAGCTGTACGTTTACGGTTCCTAACTCTGTCGTCGACTGGAGGCGTATGACTACTACGGTCAGAACTAGACATTGTTGCAGAGTCAGGCGTCTATATATTATACCTAGTATTGTGTCATCGTGTTAAGTCATATCGTCAAATATTAAAGTGAGGAAAAAGGTTTAGAAATGTTATAAAACATAGCATTAGTATTTGTCAATGGTAACATAAATAATTTATTTCTAAGACAAAGAAAATAGGGTAGGTAGATATTTAGGTCCACCCAATATATTCAGTTCTTAAAAATAGCTCCAGTAAATAAACAACATCACACTACGTCCTCAACAAGTACAATTTCTTTCGATTGTGTGACCATAAAAGATATAAGGATCAGCAGGCCTCTTACGAAAATAACTTATGAAACGAGTATAAATTTGACATTCGCAGGACTCGAACCCACGGCCTCTAGCATTTTAGCCCAACCATGAACCTCTAAGTTAACTAGGTGAATAAATATAAATTGCTTATTATTATGTTGTAATGTACCACGTACAACATCGTCATGGATTTCTCACGTTCATTCCAATTTTCCAATCGAAAGAAGGAACCTTAAAAGAGTGTAATTACCCGAAAGTATGTAATTTAAATTAACAGGTTTATTACGCACTACAACTTTCGTTATATGAAATGTAAAGTACCTTCAATTTTAAAATAAATTATATTCTCTTCCACAACGAAAATGGCCCTATAGATCACACGTTCTACTAAGAAAACACCCTATATAGCACTGCAACGTGTTTTGATTGGTAGGGTAGATCGTGTAGTATATAAGTTTGTTTTTCGTATCGCCCCAGAGAGTAGCCCAGGCTAAGCGATATAGTTGGTAATGTATGTATTATTATGTACTGTGGATCATACCTCTACAGAGTAGCCCTGGCGAGGCATGAGCCACATGATAATTTGTTTAATGATTTTGAAACAAAGCCGTTGCTATAAAAATAGGGTACTTTCTTTGCAGGAATAAAATTAATCACCAACATGCTTTTAAAAGTGAAATATAAGAAATAACTCACCTGTGAGCGTGACTTACTGTTACCACTTCGGATTGTTAAATTAAACCTCGATAGGGTAGGAGGTAGGTATATGAAAGATATAGAAACCGCTGTGGTAATAAATTCTTTACTATATTAATAATCAATACTGTTCAAGGACTTATAGCTATTACAAAAGTGGCGCTTCAATAATCTATCAATTGGGCACGTCCTGCTCCTACAGCCGTACCAAATGGAATGGCGACCGTTCCCCACTCTCGAATGGCCGTCTAGTTTTAGCGCGTGATAGTTGGCGCCTTTTTTAAAAGTCAAATAAGCAACTTCTACTTAAAGAAAATTAATATTAAATAAATACCTAAATTAGATCGTTTTATTTTAAATAATTATGTATATGAAAAACATAAAATAAGAGATATGGCTTATAGGTTGAGACTACTTGAGACTTCCGCAATATCTGCAATATCTGTGTCAGGAAGTCCAGCTCCTCCATACATAAGTAGTAGTTGCTATTTAGACAGAAATGAATTTAAAGTAAGTAAAGTAAAGTAAGTAAAATAAATTAAAAGTGACGCGACAAAATGTGAAACCACATAAAATATATATCTTTTTTTGTGAAATTTCATGTTATCTAAAAATAGATGATTTTTTCCACGGTTCATTCAATTCTGGGCTGCTATTTTTGTCTTTATGATTTGCTTATATTTTTAGGTTGGTATAGGCTGAAGACCGATGACTATTGGTTCGTGGCGCGTTATGATGCTCTTTTCAGCCCCTTTTTGTTCAGGAAAAGGGGGCTGTAGGGGCTATAAACGCGATTTGAACCACAAATTACTGTATACACCGGTACATAAATAAAGCATTTGAAGGCAACGTGACGGATTTTTGCGCCTTTTTTAAACTACTATCCTCAAGGGGCTCGTGAACGGGCTACAGTTTCGGCAGTTTATGGCTGCACTTCGGGCTATTCTCAAAAGTTTACATTCAAACTTTTTATCCCCATTAGTGATGTAGTATTTAATCTTTAAAAAAAACCGGACAAGTGCGAGTGAAACTCGCGTGGAGAAGGTTCCGTGATTATATGAAATTATCTATGTTACTTTAAATACCATAGACTTCTTATAGGTTTTCCTGTAATATATAGTGAACAACTATTTTTTGTATATTTTTAATAAATTTAGGCACCGTAGTTTCGTGGGAGCGGGAAATGCTGATTTTTCGCCTAATTTCCTAAATAATTTCAAAACCATTTATCTTAAAATTATAAAAAAATGTAAGATCCTCACAACGAGCCCTTTCATTTGATATGCCACACGTCTTAGTCTGCAAAACTTTTTTTTTTTTAATTTTCTCAATTACCCACCAAAAGTGGCTGGCATGTTTAAATTTTATTTATTTACGTTACAGGTCCGTTTTGCGGTCACCGACTTACATATGTATACCAAATTTCAAACCAATCGGTCCAGTAGTTTCGGAGCAAATTGGCTGTGACAGGGGGCCAGACAGACACACACGAGTGATCCTATAAGGGTTCCGTTTTTTCCTTTTGAGGTACGGGACCCTAAAAATTAACAAGAAATGTGTTGTTTGTAGGTATTATATTTAAATTTAAATCGCGTTGTTATCGATGGCAGTAGATGAAGTTAACACTTACTTATCTACTAATTATTTATAATAATGATCATTTTTTTACTTTTGTTTTTCTTGGTCCAAATTATTTTTAAGTTATCTATGCTTATTCGTTGTCCTCGAACACATTATAATGGGTGAGTGTAATGAAAAATTTATGTAATTATGGCTTCATTTCCACTTGCGCGGCTAGCCGCGCGCGACCGCAGTCGCTAACGGCTAGAAATGTAGCGACTGCATGCGCGACTGGTCGCGCGCGACTGTAGGTATTCTACCAAACTTGCCTCTATTCGGGACTGCCAGGTGATACTATATCGTCACTAAAATGCCAAAACCTCGAATGCCTCGTTGTTCTGTACTTGTTTAATGTGCACATTCTCGATTTTGTCATTTTAGTGGCGATATAGTAAATCACTTAGCAGTCCCGAATATTCACAGCTCATTTTAAAAATGAACGCCAAAGAATTAACATGTCTTTACTTGTTAACAAAAACAACATGATAACCTAGATTTTAGATAGGTACTCATTGTTAAGAAAATTTAATAAAAAAGGAGCATTTTGTTTGTTTTATAATGAGTTATGGGAATATGACACAAACATTTCCACATTGCGCATTGATTTTGAGTCGCGCGCGGCTGCTCGAGTCGCGTCATAGTCGCGTGCTCTTTTGCAGTCGCGGCGACTTCGGAGTCGCGGTCGCGTCAGTGGGTATGGTATATGACATACCTGTAAAAATAGAGTCGCGCGCGGCTAAGTCGCGCGCGACTAGTCGCGCAGTGGAAATGAGGCCTTACGTTGATTTAGAGTCGCGCGCGGCTGCTCGAGTCGCGTCATAGTCGCGTGCTCTTTTGCAGTCGCGGCGACTTCGGAGTCGCAGTCGCGTCAGTAGAAATAGAGTCGCGCGCGACTAGTCGCGCAGTGGAAATGAGGCCTAAGCGTAGTTAACAAATAGTCAAAAAAGTTCCGCTGTGTCACAAAACTTAGCCATACAATTGTATGGCTAATTTTCGTTACACAGAGGAAGTTTTTTTTTTAAATTATCTTAAGTAGGTACGCTTAATTAGGTTTTTCTTTTTGAATTCACCCTAATTTGTTTTTTGAATCACGTCGATAGTTCTTAAATAGTAGACGGAAATATGTCGAATGCCAGCCTTTGGCCGCCATCTTGAATATCTCACTTGCGGTCAAGATTTCGATTTGGTAACCTGCATTTTCGGGTTCAGTGGGTCGAAGTCGCTTAAATACGCCTGTAACCGAAAAGTGCTTTATGATTTGCTTCTAGACTCAAGACTGAGGCGTTTCTTCGCAAATCGCAAAATGTAGGTATATCGTTTCTTACTTGATTACACGATAAGTTTGAATAGGTACTCCTTAACTGCTAAAAGTTATTCAAGTACTACCTAACCTAGGTATGTTATGCGCATACAGCTCGCACACGCAGGTAAAGATGTATCACCGTCGCGCTCGCTAGGAGATAACGCCATTCATTAATTGTCAAATAAAAATGTTTGTTGACATCGCCTTGCCGGGCTGCGACTAAGGCCAAGAAGCTAAACAGAAGCGGCGGCGGGGCGCGCGGGGCGCTCAGGGCGGCTGCGGCTGCAGCGCGGGCACCGTGCTATGGCTGATGCGCCGGCGCAGGCTCGCGGGGGGTCAAGGCCGGCGGGTGCGGGGGCGCCGCGCCGGCCCGGCAGCGCCAGTCTGTCCCGCGCTCTGCCCCCGAGCGGACGCGTCCTTTCGAGTGCCAGTGCAGTGCCGAGTGAGAGTGGAGTGCCCGCAGTCGGTACAGTTACAACAGCCCGGGTCGTCGTCCGCGACATGCGCGCGCCCCCGCGCCCCGCGCCCCTCCTCCAACCCTCTGAGTGACAGCCGAACAAGGAACAGGTGAGACGCCACCCGAAACGACTGACAAAGAAC
Organism: Tortricodes alternella; assembly: GCA_947859335.1. Taxonomy (NCBI): domain Eukaryota; kingdom Metazoa; phylum Arthropoda; class Insecta; order Lepidoptera; family Tortricidae; genus Tortricodes; species Tortricodes alternella. The sequence goes on from OX401985.1 coordinate 14,093,614, forward strand.
CCGAGCACTGATCGCTCCCTTTCGTTTCGATTGGGCGTCTTGTCGATCGATTAGTAAAAGTTACTTATATTCTCGAGACCTCTTAATGCTAAGCTTTTCCGATGGCGCGAGTTTTCCTATCGTCAATCCCACCTATCCCTATCGCCTATCACGGGCGAGATAGATAACCAAAAAATATTCAAAGTTATTCCGATAACGGTAATATTATCTCGGGCTCTAAATAATCGTCTCCGTCACCTGGTACAGATAGAATGCTGTTGACCTTAGCGGTGTGCGCGCGCGCCGCCGGCGCCGGCGCACGGCTGTGCGATTGTGCCGTGGGTGCCCTGGCGACCGCAGGCTTCAGGCCCGGCCGGGACGCGCTCGGAGGCAGACGAGCATTGCAGGCGCTTGAAATCAACTGATTCATCCATAGTCAGGCTTGGTTCAATCTTAAGGCCCGGGCACACCAAACGCGGTTGCGGCGCGTTTGCGGCGCGAACGCGGGTCCGCGCCGTTGTCGAACAGCGCGAGCGAATTTACCATGCCACACCAAAGTAGCCGCGGGACCGCGGCGGCCCCGCGCCGCCGCGGTGTTGCATGCATGGTATATTCGCCCGCGCCGTTCGACAACGGCGTGGACCCGCGTTCGCGCCGCACTCGCGCCGCAACCGCGTTTGGTTTGCCCTGGCCTTTACAGTCGCGCGAGTCGCGTTGTTCCACCAGCACGTCTAGCATGACACGCCCGTGAGTCGTTAGTCGCTCAGTGGGTCCCTGTCAAACTAGTCAAATACGTAAGGGACGCACTGAGCGACAAACGACTCGCGGGCAGGTCGTGCTAGACGTGCAGTTGCCGACAAGCGGTCGGATTACCTATTTCTTAAACCAAAGTTAGAAACCGCGGCGGATCTTGCGTCGATCATGCACAGAGTGAGGAGGAATGCACCATCAATGCGTTCATCAATCTTAAAATAGATTTTATGAATCTACTTACGAGTATGACTAACATGCTTAGAGCTAAACGAATGAAACATTAAGAGGACGTGAACTAACTGCAAAAATCACCTTTTTCATACAAGAGGCGATAACGATTTCCACCCCTTAAATGTTAACCGATTTTGACCAATTTTTGATAGGTTGTCAGTCAGAACAAAATCTAGGTCTGACACGTTTCGCTGATATAAAAATCATTGAAAATCTGTAGTAGGTACTAAGTTTATCCATCCGTAAAAACATACCAAATAGTACAGGGCAGCCTAAGACAAATTATTCTTTATTTAAAGTACCTACCTACATCAAAACACAAATTTAAATTTATACCTAATTAAACTAGGTAAACTAAACAGAAAAATCGTCACATGAGACCGAAGAGCTGGCAGTTTCCTCGCTCAACGAATTAGTTTAGCAATCCAACGAGGAAACGCTGACAGCATTGTCGGCACAATGCTGCAGGGGGCGTTTTTATTAGATTTAGTTTAGTTTTATATATCGTTTAGTTTAGTTAATTTTTAAGATTACTAAATATCCAGACACCTTTATCTTCGCTTTATAATATTATCTATTCGTTTTCATAAATATAGATATTAGTATCTTTTATATCATTGTATCTTGCTAACGAACATCTATACGAGCGTTTTATGTATGTAATCGGGTGGAAAACTCGATAGTAAACTCATTAATAATTTCACGATTGCGATTTATAATCGTGTTATCAGAAACAAACATTATTACTCCTTTACGAGCGGTGTCTAATCCGTCGCGGCGTCATTACTGATACGTCGAGCACAGCGTCGAAAGCCTTAAGGCCGGGGCAAACCAAACGCGGTTGCGGCGCGTTTGCGGCGCGAACGCGGGTCCGCGCCGTTGTCGAACGGCGCGGGCGAATATGCCATGCCACACCGCGGCGGCGCGGGACCGCCGCGGTCCCGCGGCTACTTTGGTGTGGCATGGTAAATTCGCTCGCGCTGTTCGACAACGGCGCGGACCCGTGTTCGCGCCGCAAACGCGCCGCAACCGCGTTTGGTGTGCCCGGGCCTTAATGGTTAAGGATGTCGACTCGTTGATCGTGAGGTCCAGATTTGAATCGAAGCGGTTGCTATGTACCAATGAGTTTCTCTATCTTTACATTATCTGCCTGAGAATTGCGGTAACCGATTCTCTTACGGTGACGAAAACGGCGTGAGGAAACCTGCACATTTGGGTAACTAAATGTGTAAACATGATCCAATTGGTCTGGTTCCCCTGTCAACAGGGTTACGGAAGTCAGACGGCATGCGCTCCACTGTAATAACCCGACCTGCCGAATCTGGGATCATGGTCAAAGCGTAACCCGAATTAGAGACGGAAAAAAGCGCTAGTATAGGAAGTTCTGGAGACCACCAGGCGCTTCGTTAGCTCTCTCACGGTTTTAAGACCGCCGGAACCCCACGGGCCGAAGGCAACAAAAGTCAACGTTTCAGAATTATCAGCATTGCGAGGAATTGAGGCCAGCAGAGACTATGCCATAGGACCTCCTTTATACAATATTTTTACTTTATTTAGGTAAGTTTTATTTTAAATTAGCTGTGTCTGCAACTCTGTAGAAACATTATCCGACGGGAATATATTATCGGGATAAAGTGGCCTATGTTTTATGCGAGGATTATGGTCTATCACCTGTCTGCCAAATTTCATCCAAATCCGCTTAGCCGGTTGCGCGTGACTGTGAAACAAACTTCCAAATATCTTCCACTATTTTTACATTTAGAATATTACTGGGATATTTAGCAATTTGATTTTTTTGTATAATTCGTTTTAATTGATTAAATTCATCGTATTGAGTCCTAGCGCGGAGGCAGCCGAGGGGCCTCTCGTGCAGAGGGCTGCGGATTCAAATCCCGACACGCTCCTCTGAGACTTTCGGATCTCATGTGAGGAGTTGAATTTGATACTTACTGACCATTTCGGTGAAGGAAAACATCGTGAAGAAACATGTATAGGTACATATGCGATGTAACCAATTTAATTGAAAGATGTGTGGGAAGTCCCCAATCCGCACTGGGCCCGCGTGGCGACCACTGCCCGGAATGGACTGGACATTACCAGTGGCGGCCTGTGCGCATCAGTGAGATGTTATCTGATGATAATGATGAGGATGATTGAATCCGTGTTCAATCATTGTCCACAAGCTTTATCAAACCACTACCTATAATATGAATAGACAAACGGATGTGTTACATACTCGGTGTCGCTCGACCTGTGACATCAACCGAAGCATCAACATTGTCGCTCGAGCCGCATTTTGTTGCCTTTGATCGAGCCGCTGCTGCAGCAGTGTACCTACATCACACCGGGCCTTAGCCCGTTTAATATAATTGAATATCCATATTCGAATACATCTTTCCCTTCCTACGTAGTCATCAAAACTAAATATGAAGCTCGCCGCTCCAGTTCGCATGCGTCTCCGCCCAGCTGAGTAGCGGCTGGGAGGAGATCCAACAAACGCCGTTACCCCTCACAGTTATCCGACTGATGCCAAATGTGTCAGCCGGTCACATGCAGCGAGTGGTCTCCGCGGCCGCAACTACCTCCGTAAGCGCGATAGGTCACCGACCACAATATCCTGCCTACCTAACCAAGTCATGAGAGCACAGTTCGCTTATTTACGACTTGGCAACATCTGCTGTGACTTTTGGCTATAGGTTTGGGTCCAGACTTCCAGAGACCCGCAATCCGCTGGACCTAGTGTAGCTATGGAGCAAAATAGCACAGTTGGTAACCATTTGCCCTCGGCAAAATCTAGTAAGCGATACGCATGTACTCAACGATGTAGCGTTGCCCCCGTTACTATGCTAATCTACTAGTTTGCATAATAAATCCGGGAGAACTCCCACATCTCACGCGAACTTGGCCAACGGGCTGTATCTACCTCCGCGTCCGCGCTCGCAGGCGTCACAGTCAATAACCATCTCCGCTTCAGGTAGTTTCTCTAGTGTAATTGTTCTCGATGAATTGCAGCAAGAAATTGAACTACAAACGCATTCTCACCTTGAAAGTTTTTGTTCCGTAATCACCCAAGGCTGTTATGATAGAGTTGACACCTAATCGCGCACGGAGCCCGTGTTTGGTATTAGTGCGAACTCAAAACATTTATGAAGCGGCGTTACACACTTCACTTAAGGGAAGGGTCTATCATACAGTCGCTATCTCGTCTTTATTTTGCAGCCGCGTCTATCTGCAAAACAAACAATTTTACGAATGAACATAGGTATATTTGTTCGCTAAGCCCACCCTTATTGCGCGTGTTGTCACTGTATAAAATCTGATATGTTAACTGATGGCGGCTGAAACAGGCAACGTGCTCATTATTGCGCCAGTCTCCATTACGTGAATCTGCTTCTTATTTACCCTTAGTTCCCAGCTCCCCTGACGCGGTTGGGATGGACTTGCCCTTACGCTGGGGCAAGTCTCCATGCGAGTGGGTCGCGCTTAAATTACTTTCCAATTACTCTATTTATAGTTTCTCCTTTAAAAAGTAATGACGTTGAAAACGTTAGACGTACAGATGTAGTGCATAATTAGTTTCCATCGTATTTTATCGGAAAACTTCGTATTTATCGTGCTCTCTCAGTTAGCTTCAGTACCCATCATAACACCGTAGGGGAGGTCGCATACAGCAGCCAATATATATATAGAGTGGCTATTACGCAATTCAAATATTCGCCGTAATTTCGGTTATAATTTCGGTTATATTTACGGTTTAGGAATATAAAGTTTGTATTAACATGCCGAAACTTCAGAATAGAAGAAAACGCTTAGGTCCTCCAGTCCAGGAAATCATATTTAACATATACCTGTATTTTTTGTCAGAAAATAGCAAATTCGGAAATAGCAACGATTTTCAATATTTTGGCAAAGTTCAACAACGAATTTCAGATGCAACGGGCATTTCTCGACCAACAATAAGAAAACTAATAAACAAGGAAGAAGATAACAAGAAAAATAAAAATTCAAATCCTAATAATGTTAAGTTAGGTAGACCACGCAAAATTATCTGCCTCGATCTTGATGACTTTGATTACGCAGTAATACGACGTATGGTTTATAATTTCTATCTGATTTATAAACTAGTTCCTACGATCCAGGCCCTAAAGTCCAAATTGATGGAAACGATGAATTTTAAAGGCTGTGATTTTACATTAAGAAAGATACTTCGCCAAATGGGTTTTCGATTCAAGAAAATTACATACAATAGAAGAATGCTGATGGAAAAGGATGACGTAAGACTAAAAAGAGTAAAGTATCTGGACTTAATAAGAAAGGAAGAGATATTGTGTACACGGACGAAACATATGTTCATACGTCCCATTTAACAGGAAAATGCTGGGCGGATCCCACGGATAAAGGAGTGAAACAGTTAATTTCAAAAGGCCAACGTCTTATTATAGTACATGCAGGTAGTGCCAAAGGATTTGTTCCGGTTGCTCTGCTTATGTACAAGTCTACTGATTAGACCGGTGATTATCACGATGCCATGAATAATGTAAATCATGAAAAATGGTTACAAAATCAACTTATTCCCAACTTGTCTCCAAATTCTGTATTAGTAGTGGATAATGCTGCTTATCACAATAAATATGTGGAACGCCCACCCAACTCTAATACAGCAAAGCCGCTAGTGATAAACTGGTTAGAAAAATATAATATTCCCTTTGATTCATCATTAACCAAGGTACAACTGTATGAAATTATTTGTCGTCATAAACAAGACTGTGTAAAATATTCAATAGACAAGATTTTACATCAATATGGACATACAGTATTAAGGTTACCGCCATACCATCCCGACTTCAACCCAATTGAAAACATATGGTCCCAGATAAAAGGTTACGTATCAAAAAGAAACATAGATATGAATATGACTACAGTAAAGAAATTGATTGAAGAAAAAATTTATATGATTGGATGGAAGAAAGTTTGTGATCATGCCATCAAACGTGAAAATGAATATCGTTCAGAAGAACATTCGATGGATGATCATATTGATAGAATTGTCATTCACGTCAATGAAAGTACTGACGATGACACGTCTGAGTGTAACTCCGATTGTGAAATGGAAAATTTTGAAAATATTGATCCAAATATTCAATAGGGAATATTAATATTTTTATAAGTTCGTAATGTTTTAAGTGCGTAGCGTCCTGAGTTTTATTATTTTAAATATTTCAAAAAACGTATGCGTTTTTTTGCTGCATTTTATGTTAACGTAAGGAGAGTGTTTCGTTTACGAATGACAATAAAAATACCACTTACCTATGAGTGTATTTCTAAGTTTCTTAGGGTGGTTATAACATCTCTATATGATACAGTGTCATATGCTTTCATTTTTCATTTTGACATTTGACACTAAATAATAAAGTTTCATATGAATGAATATAAACATGTCACTCATTTAATACAATAATTAATTGAGACTTGGGGTCCCGTCGTCTTCCGATTGAGATCCGAGTTTTACCGATGGAAACATATTATTCACTATATCTTGTATATTACGGATGAAGGGCCACTTTAGAAACAGAGAAGGGATTCAATTTTCGACAAAACAGATTGTTTTATTTATTAAATGAAATTGAACGAGAAACATTTTCAACAGCAATAAATAAATTAATTTAGTAATGCAATCCGACTTTTATTTAAGTTCTCGTGCCGGCTGCTCGCCCGCAACACGACTAATGGAAATATAATCGCGGCTAGAAAGTGCGCCTCGTGCACCGGCGCGTGGGCGCATGCAGGAACACGCACTCCTCAACACAGCAGAGGGTCCAGACGGGCACAGGTTGCGCAAGGACGGAAGTGGCGTTAACACGAAGTGCGCAAACAGAACTAATCAGTCCGCGCGCACGTCGTGTTTGTGCGGAGAGGCGTTGAGTTATGAACTTTCTCGCGAACACACCGTTATGCAACACGACCCTCCGCCGTGGGACGCGCTTAATCGTGCAATTCAATTTTGAATTCATTGTTTTACCCAGTACAGCTTTAGCTATAGCAGCTTTGTTTAAAGTTACGTGATTTTGCAATTCAAAATGTATATGATGTATTAACATCAGAAATGAAACGTCATTATAACTTTGGCTCTTGTCATTTGGACCCGGAAGCCGCGCGAGGTCGTTAAGGAACTGGTGCAGCGCCGGCCGGCGACCTGCGCATGAGGCCCTTTTTTTATTTAAATTGACTGACAAACGAGCTGACGGGCCACCTGATGGAAAGTGGTCACCGCCGCCCATGGACATCTGCAACACCAGAGGTGCTGACAATGCGTTGCCAGTCTAGGGAGGATGGGGAATGGGGATGGGATGGGGATGAGGGAATAAGCCTCCGGATCTCGTCATTCACCGTACGAAACGCAATAGCAAGCTATTACTTTACGCCGATATTCTGTGAGAGTGTGGTCGGTCGAGCCGGCCTATTCGAACAGTAATCATCTAGTGAGGATTACTGTTTGGCTCTACCACTACAAACCCAACAAACAGGCCCTGCGAGACCCGCGAGTAACGTGAACCATCCTATTAGACTGTCGCTTCCATGTTGTTACTTGTGTTGTGTTGGACTTATCGTCGAATACAGCATCTCGCCAAACTAAATAACAGGCCTGACATGCTCTCTCATTTATCCATCGGGCAACAGCAACGAACATCACGGGTGTTGGCCACATGCACAGCACACATGGGATGTCTGGAATCATAACAGACATATACGAGTATGTGCTGTCATGGAAGAGAAAAATAAAACAAACTTTAGACTCTCACTGGTATTTTATCGTCTATTTTCTCAAAAAACTAGAACAACGTCGCCTTCGTCCACCGGCCGCTTCTAATGGTAGTTAAACGCTTCAATTATAATGTACCAGCGCCAATTGTACATGAAAGTAATCTGCGATCTACGAGTAGTGCGTGGATGAGAGCGTCCGCGCCGCCGCGCGAATGGCCGCGGCGGCGCTTTTCATTTGCTTTAATTGTCGCGCGCTACATCCCGCCATTAGAATCGCTAGAACGCCAAGAAACGAATCTCAAATATATAAACCGGGCGCGATCAGATGAACTCAGTTCACATCACTGAGTTTTGCAGACCGAGCAATGATGCCGGCGCGTCATTGTGTTGCAAATCGCGGACCAGTAGGGCTAACGCGACTTACATCTTATCCACTTTTATTGGTATTCTGAACTCTTTTAATAGCCATGCAAGGGAAAAGTTTCAATATTGAATCAAATGTAGATTAAATGTCAATTAATGTCCCAATTGCACCTATGGCGTCGCATGCGCATGACGCGCGCCGTTTCTGATCGTAAAGCGACCACATTTTTGCTCATAACTGCCGTGATGATCCATGGGTACGCAATACACAACAATGCATTGAAGTGTGTTCGCAAAATCTGAAGCAAAGAGAGAAAACTCTTCTCGGTGCGAACAGGAAGAGCCACATACCATACCTACCTGTATAGGGCAACCGCGAATGCGAGCTGAACAGGTTGTTAGGAGAAATAAACAATTTCAGTCTGCCTCGATATCTAAGTATCCATAGTTAAATATTATCTTGTAGATTTGCTTATCGATATCTGGTGTTTGGCGCTCGAGAGGTGATAAGCAGAGTGACTGAAATAATGAATCTAATAATGCTTTATATCTAACGTTATATGTATATATTTACAGCTAGCCAATACGCAATAATTAAAAATAAGTGGGCTTTGGAAATATTGGATTTATAGGACTCTGTAAATACTTAGTACGTTCATCAAAATAATGATTTAATCTATCCTGGTTTTATTGAAGTGAAGACATAATTAGAATCACATTATGCTGGGGTTACCGACGGAAAGAACTGGCACGGCTCATTGCCATCGAATAATCGCACTGCGGGGCTGCGTCACGTGAACGCGTCTACGCCGATTCCTAATGTCGTTATTATACGTTGTTAATTACCGATGAACTCTTTCTGCGCAACACCTGGGCTAGTACTCGAACCAACCGAAGTGAGCTTTGTCCGCTTCCCCTGCGAGCAGGGGAGCAAGGAGGGGAGTATGCACTTGCAGCTATTCCTGTTCGAAACCCGGTCCCCCTCTCTCCCCTTACACTTCCTCCCGTGTTCAAGAGCGCCACTTACACGTGTACGCGCGGGTAATTCGCGCCGGCCATATTTTGTTCCTTCCTGCATTACACATACGGCTAGTCTTTACCAGCGCAGGCGCACGATTACGGGCGATGCGCAGAATACTTGAGAGCACGAGCGTGGCTAAAGATAATAAATAATGTGCATTTCCAAGCAGAGCCATCGGTCACTTGCGCGCTTGTTTCAGTTGCCGCAGCTGCTGTGGTACATACATGTTTCTTTAACTGCATTTAAGGGATTATATACCCGCAACGACCTTGACGAGCATTTTAAAGTTATTTTCGTTGATATCTCGCGAACGGAACATTATATTAAGAAACACGAATTTATACAACAACAAAAATAAACAGTTTCGGAGGAGTAGGTAGTTAAAACCCTCCATTTGATGGAAACAGAGTAAGAGCTACAATTACGTAGCACAATATTTTGCGATATTTTGCGATGCCTGAACTAGTTTCCGCAAAATTTATTGTACCTATATCGGTAATGGGTCGAGTGATGCGATGCTAGGTGTGTTGCTGTTGCGTAGCATATCATATGTCAACCGTCAATTGTCCGTCCATCCATCACACCGGTCGGCTCCCGCTGATAGTGGTGTGATTACTTCTGCGGCTGTGTGTGTGCGTCGATGAACGAGCGTTCGCTCCACAGAGCGCTTTCATTAGAAATGCAAAGGTGGGTCCGCGCGAGCAGCCACATACGAGTATCATCTCAGACATATTTTCTGTACTCTATCGATAAAGTTGCTTTATTTACAGACTTACGCTGTGTATTTAAATATGTTCGGGTCTTTATCCAGTATTCTAACCAATGGATAGTCGATAAGCGGCGCCGCTTTGCAATCAAATGAGGCAACAATAATAATCGCCGACTTATTGTCAAACATTAACCATCCGCGCCGCCCGCGCTCGCGCCGCTGAGCCGCTCGTCACTGCAATCTGTCGCACAACATGCATAATACCATGCGGACACAACGCACAACAAGCATATATTTGTTACGGCATAATTTGGTTCTACTCGTTTTTTGCCTCGGCCTCAAATTGTGTAGGTAATCCAAATGATACCTGGTAATCTCAGTAGAATAGTTTGTAATTATGCCAATTTAACTTTTTTAGATCTTTATGAGATAGCTTTACGAACACGATTCGACATCAAACAATTTTTTATACCACAATTCTTTGCACGATGGGTTGAGAAGGCTTACGGTTGCAATCTTACAACTGCTGCTTCAGGCAGGCGTTCGGAAGAACTCTAAAATACACACAGCTGAGCCACAGTGCGGGCTGGTAGTCGTACGCATGTCCACATACTCTGCTGGCTTCCGCTGCACATTCTATTTTAAAACGTTGTTCAGCCGTTGAACGAAACCGGGCGTGGCGCGGCGGACTACTTGCCTACTCCGCGCCGCCGCGCCTGCGGTAACCGCTCATTACTGGCACCAGCTTCCTATCATTATCCACAACATCATTCATCATCATCAATTATGCAAAAAACGACAGGCCGCGGGTGTGCAGCCATATCCAGGTTGCGTCGTTCAAGACAAATTAAGCTTGGCGCGACGTCACCAGTTTCTATATTATTATTTTATTTAACATTTAATGTTCAATCGATCTTGCGACATGACCTGCGGCCTTTCATCTGATCATGCGCAGCTCTATAGCGTCTGCGCGGCACGGGGTCTCCGATTAGCATCGACGCTATATACATTATGCTAATGCGCTCCCGCTTGTACAGACATACCTATTTACGTATGGACTTGCACAATGCAGTAGTCACGCGCAGCGACAGCGGCGGCGGCGGACCCTCCGTGACGCGCTGAACCCGCGCCCGTAACAAGGCCGATCACGAAAAATACAGTTTATCGAATGGATGCCCAACACTAGAAGGTCGCCTACATTAGATGACTCATAGTTCGTTAGGTACGTGGAAACACCGCCGTCGCCAGCTCCAGCGCATTCTCGTAAAATTACCAATCAGTAGGTGATTTCATATCCATGCAATGCCACTTCAATAACTCTTGCCTTCTCTGGGCTGATGAAGAGAAAGCGTCTCACGAGCCCTAGCCTTTGCTAAAGGGCACCGCAAGTGAAAGGGCCGTTATGCGCTTATATCCACATTACATTACGAGTAATGTGCCGATCTTCGAATACATTCCACAGCGTAATCTCGTCACGGTACAATGTGTGCACCTTACGGTTGTTTACTCTTTAAGTTACACAAGATAGGGAACCTATCCCATAACTTGTAGTCATCGCTCGATTTATTGGAAGACAAGATGAGAGGGGTGCAGCGCTCGGGCTCGGTGCATCGCTTGGGAAACGTTGGTGCTCCACTGACACAGTTGGCCGCGCGCCGACCGCCGACCGCTCTTGAATAACTCGTAACCCGCTGCAGACAGACGGGAGAGTCTAATTTAAACAAACATTGCGCCACGGCCGACACAATCACCTTGATTGCCGAAGGGTCACCAGCGACCTGACGACGGCGACCATCGAATCGCATTGTGTCGACGACCGACGGGCTCACACGCATAGCGGCAGCTCCGCGCTCTCTAGTTGTCATAACGAGGATAAGTTGTCTTTAGTCTCTCAGTGTATCTATTTTTCGATACTATATAGATGAGAGAGCCGTATCTTTGAGTTGATTCACTCGGCAGCGATTTGAATGAATCGAATCTCCTATTTGGGCATACAAATATTTTGCATGCGGCAGCGACTAGGTCATCGTCGACTTCGTCGAGTGAAGTGCTTCGCGCGTTACAGAATCACACGTCGATATTGCGCGTGTATCTGAGGCTGAAGTCTCTGAGCGCGCTGCACGCCGAGCATACTCGTGTGCTAGAGAAAGGCGCCTTTAGACCGCTCATCTCCGCGCGTTGTGTAAGCGCCTTTGTCACCGCCAATGCGTTGTAATCGCGCTCATTTGTTTACTATGTGTGCCAATATGTGCCAATAAGCCGGTAACGTGCGGCGACTCGCTGTTTGTCTGCGCAACTGCTCCGCAATGAAACAATCTCGGCTAACTGCCATTGACGAGTGACGATTAGACTGGCACTGTCATCTTGCGTGTGGCACGGCGTCGTACTGGAGGCAAATCTCAGCTTACAAGTTCTCTCTGGCCAACTTTGAATTAATTTTGTATTAGGAATTCAAATTGGCATGATAAAGAATTATTGAATCCTTTGTGATGGCAGGTCTCATGCTGAAATCCAATGATAAAAGATGGGCCCTGTTTTATACAGCAGCCATTTTTTATCAGCCAAGTGTGTCTTGTTACTTTGTAAATCAGGGCCCTGATGGTGATTTCATGTAATATATTTTTTTAATTTATATATCTTCATAAAGTTAAAAGATATAGCCGAAATTTAATTGAAGAAAGAAGGTCCTCTGAACTATCTACCTACATTATGTTTTATTATTAAGTAAAACATAACTACCAAAACAAAACAAATTATTGCAAACGAAGCTGGTTCCACAAGCCTGTAACAAGGGGGGAAAACTGGTCCTGAGTTAGCAGGCCCTCGTGGTTGCGGGGAGGGGAGGGGAGGAGCGACGACCCCGGCCCTGCGCACGCGCAATGTGCGGACTTCCGCCGTGTCTGCGACCCACGTGTGTCCGACCACTCGCGGCCCTAACTTAGCATACAATAATTACCTACTTGCCTATCGCTACACAAAGCAATTCCTGACCTGCCTCGAATAAAGTGATTACGACCAAATAGTGAGCAAGTCACTATTTGGTCAGTGGAGCAAGTTAACGTTCTGTCTGCTCCTATAACTAGCCGCTAGACTACTGTGTGTCAGCAACTTGCAAGAAAACAGCGGCGAGAGCGTGGAGCCCGCGAGAGACTCGCTTGCAACAAGTTTAATTTGCATGTTGCTGTCAGAAAATGTAGCAGATAGAAACGATGCCCAACGTTCCTTGTGAAGATTCGGCGTCCCGCGCGTGAGCGTGTAGTGCCGGCGGGCGGGTCCAAACGTTTATAAAAGTACACGCGAAGAGCCGCTGCTTGTGGCGGGGGTCGGCAGTACAATGTTATCCACCATCTATCTGTTCGTGCTATCAGATAAGGGGCGGTTGACTTTGTAACAGGATATTATCCAGTTTCCGTGTTTATTGTTTGAGCCTATTGCTGTGTGACGCCTTCATAAACTGCAGCGCGATCCCGCCGCAGCGGAGCTTTAACAGAGGTACCCATTACGAAATTACATTAATTAATCAATTTGAGATAAGATTAGAATATAAATTAAGTTATTAACAAATAATTCAATTTTAGTAAAGAATCGTGGGGTGCTGGGTATTAAATTTTACAATTATTTCATTCGTAGCTATTTATAAAATTAGTCATTTTGAAAATACAGTAAATTGCACCCCACGCTTTTTTACTATAATTGAATTATTTGTTAATAACTTAATTTATATTCTAATCTTATCTCAAATTGATTAGTCATAAGTAATTGATTGTTGGAATTTCCATTACTGTAACACAAACTCTTCACACTTAAAAAATATTTTCTGCTTTTTAGTTCGGTTTGCTATTAAACCGTGTTTTTTAGTTTTTTTTAAACTTTAATTTACTCTAATACTAGAAAAACACGCTCTTATCAGTAACGCACTGAAAGACCCTCATTGCTAAGGTATACCTATTGGACTCGTCAAACCAAACCAAATGAGCCCAAACTCGAGTTGTTTACTAGTAGTAATTGAAGAGTTCCACTATCCACCTTCTAGCTGACAAACCAGGTCAGATCAGCTCGATGGAACCAAATTATTGTATTGTCATCCGAACTGCAAACCAAATGAGCCTTAACTTCAGGGGTTTACTAGTGATAATTGAAGAGTTCCACTATCCACCTCCTGGCTGACAAACCAGATCAGAGCAGCTCGATGAAAATGAAAAAATTAAAATGAAAATATTTATTTTGCAAGTAGGCCACCTGGGCTCTTTTACATGTCTGCATCTACCAGCGCTTCGAAAGGTGACATCTGCGGAGAAGAAACGCCGCAAGAAACTCAGCAGTAGGTCTTTTTTCAACTTTGGCAGTACAGTTTTATCTAGAAACTATCACAAAATGTGCAATATAAAAACCTAATGGGTACAAATTAATACTAATAAATAACAACTAATAAGGGAGATGTATAGTTTCCGCGTCTGGACAAGTTAAGTAACTTAGAGATGTATAAAGTCTCTAAGGGTCATAATAATAAAAACAAAAATTGAAACAAAGAAACATCTAAATCGATAAATCTAGGTTAAATGGAGGTGTAGACAGTCTCCACTGTCAAGTATAAAGATGGAGATGTAAGGTCTCCAAATATCAAAAGAAACAATTTGAAATATAAAATTTCATGTCCTAATAATACAAATATACGAATATGATAAACTATCAAATATAGTATAGAGAACACTATGAAGTCTCTCTAGTCAGGTTCAGATATCGCACAAAACGAATAAATTAAACACTAACCAATTTAAATGGTCCTTGCGAGCATGAACCGTCCGGACCCACAGACAGCACCCGTTCACGAGTATGACGCGTATCTCAGCCATCGTCTCCCTCAACCATGTTTTAGGAAAGGTGGCGACCCGATCAACGACGCCGCCGTAAGCAAAAACCTTTAAGCGAGCATGACAAGCTCACGCTGCCGGACAAGAATGAAATAAATCAACGCAGATACGAGTAGCCGTCCGACGAGAGATGTCACAGTGGGCTCACATGATGAAAAATTTGCATGTGCGATATAGGTACATATACAATAATCTTACTAACAAAACAATTATACATGATTATACACGGTATTTACTCATATAACTATACATTTTACTTAAAGGCATTGTTGTCATCTAAGAAATCATTTACAGTATAATATGCCTTGCTCAACAAGTAGCGCTTAATGTAAGATTTAAACTTGTTAGACGGCATATTGACAATATCAGTAGATATCTTATTGTAGAAGCGTATACAGTTTCCCACGAACGACGTGCTCACCTTACGGAGACGGTAACGCGGAACTAAAAGTTTATCTTTATTCCTAGTGTTCAAATTGTGAATGTCACTGTTTTGTTTCAACTCGTATATGTTTTTGCGGACATACAGGATATTTTCAAGAATATATTGCGAAGCAACGGTGAGAATATTTATATCCTTAAATTTATCCTTGAGCGAGACACGAGACCCTAGTTGGTATATAGAACGTACAGCTCGCTTTTGTAGCACAAAGATAGTCTGCATATCAGCCGCTTTTCCCCACAATAATATACCATAAGACATAACACTATGGAAATAACTATAATAAACCAGTCTGGCCCCCAATTCTCGCTACATTCGAGATAATGTCGATTTCGAGATTAAACGTCAGATTCATACAGTTCTGTCAAACGACTGTATGAATCTCGATTGTGAGATTATCTCGAAAGCAGCGAGAATTGGTGACCGTCAAGGTGGCGTACACCAATAAGATATCCAGGATTTGATGATGCCAATAAATAGTACCCAAATAGTACCGAATTAGTACCTATTTAAAAAAATTAGTACCCTTGTAGTTTTCGAGATATAAGGGGCAGTAGGTAGGTACGCCACCTTGACGTCAAGGTGGCGTACACCGAGTGAATCTCTGGATTGGCAGTGTTCCCGGAAATTCTGTATGAGCCAAAAATTAGTACCCAAATAGTACCCCTGGCCCTTAAAATCTCATCAGCGTAGCTATTGTAGAAGCTGAGATATTTGACTATTTAACTGACTAAAAATTTGCGCACCGTCAAGGTGGCGTACACATCTTTTACAGCAAGATTTCACCCAGAAGGCCTTCGAATTTTTCAATCAGCTATATCCCAAAAAATACTACCCGAAATAGTACCCCTTTTACGATCAAAACAATACTGATAATATATGTGGAACTTAGAAAAAAAATCAACCAAACTTCTACGTAGTAAAAGTACAGACGCGTCGAAAAGCAATAAACCAATTTCATTTTTAATATTGTTGGTTGAATATCATTAAAACTTCAATATCATTGGATAAGCTAGTTGTCCTTGTTTAAATTTAACTAAATATGATCCAGCTTCCTCATAGTGGGTTCAGAAGAGTAGGTTTTAGTGGGCGCGTGTGTTTAGGCGACCACTCACACACCATAAAATATTGGATTGTTCCCACGACTTTGTTACAGTTGAATACATTCTGGTCTAGGATTGTTTATTCCTAGTAGTAACCACAAAATAATTGATTCACTATACGTAACTATGTACTTGCAAATAGCTCATAACGCTGGAGCAGGTAAAAAGGGATGAATGTTTGGTGGGGCGGACTGACCGATTGTATTAAACGTAGTAATTTTAGTTTCACCCCTTCCGAACATTGCTTTTTAGCTGCTACAACAGTCACATATGAAAAAGTAACAGTCAACCAACTGTCACCTATGTCGAAATTAGATAAATTATATTTATAAGGGACGTGGGTCAGATTTACTTATTTAGTTTTTTTATATTATTATTTATGTATTCTTAACATTTTACATATTTGCTGAACATTAAGAATTCAATGAAAGTGGGAACAAAAATATAAATATTACCAGTGGTAACAGTTGGGAATAGCTAATAAATATCTAAATAGTTTCTTTAATTCTTTGTTTCTAATTCCCAATCATCTAATTTCTGATTGGTCTTCTGCCGTTAACATTTTTTAGTTTAAAAATATAACCTAAAATATAAAATGTATCCTACGCTAAATCTAACTTCAGCATTACTAGTTCAAATTATTGTAATGAGTGACCGGCTTCAGAAATAGAATGAATTTCAGAATTTTGGTAATTCTGAATTATGATTATTCAATCAAAAGTTTTTCAGAATATTAGGGTGTTCGTGTGTGTGTGTGTGTGTGTGTTAAGTGGTTATCAAGGCTGTTGTACAAAATAGAACAAACTAAGGAAAATACTTTTTTGTTTTTTTAATAGTCTTGTTTCATAATACTTCTTTTACATGATAATGGTACCTATTTTAAAGAATATGTATTTTGAGTAAAACAAGCGTACCAACCATAAAACAGGTTTACAAAAGAACTTATTAAATTATAGCTATCATCAGTCACCTAGGTAGAGTCCGTCATCTATGAGTTTGCCGAGACCGACACAGGCTTTATGTGAATATCATCACGGATATGCCATACAAATATAAATAAGTATGTATGTCTTTCTAATGACGAATCAATACGAATAATATTTAAAACAATATGGCATAATAATCACCAAGCAACAGTAAATAATATAATTATCTTTAACATTTACTACATAACGTTTTAGACTATCTATTAAATGGCAAAATAATTCACTGACCTTTGTAAAAAATATTTTAAAAGCTAAGCGATTACGATTGTGCCCAAGTTTAATTTACAATTAACACTTACAATTGAGATCAGATATACAGTCATGGACTTACTAAATAAGCGTATCAACAATTAAACAACAAAATATGAGCTCATGGTAGTCCGAGTTTGTTGAGACAAACTTCACGTGAATATCATCATGGATATAATATACAAATAAGTAAGATTCTTATTACTAATCACAATCACAATACAAAAATATAACATTAAAAATATTTTGGCATATATCAACAAGTAACAGTTAAAGACCACTATAATATACATAATGTTATATAAAATCAACACCGTATATTTTTTCTATACATTGCACTATATGGGTATAATATTTAATACGTATATAACTAAACTATTTATACCGTTCTAACTAAACGTATACTATAATTTTAAACTTACTTTATCAAGTAAATAAATTGTAGTGAGAACTTGATAGTGAAACTTGTGATGGGCTGTCGTTCTTTCGCAAGTAAATAAATTGCAGTGAGAACTTGATGGTGTAGCTTGTGTTGGGCTGTCGGTCATTCTCTTGCAGCACTTGCAGCGTTTTCGTTCTTATGTGCATCTCTGAAAAATATATGTTAGCGCTGTTACATATGGAAGATTGCATTCCTGATGTGAAAAGGAAATATTTTTATATACAATATGTTAAGAATCAGAGATAAGGGTCAAAATCAATAGTAGGTATATTACTAGATAGATATGTAGATGTCGAAACATCGAACATTAAATCGCATCAAAACTAGAGCTCTCGGTAGAGTCCGTGTTTCTAATTATAATTTTATTCTTCAATCAAGTTGTAGTTATTATTTTAATGTATAATATTAATTATTATTTATACTTTGATATTGATTTAAATTTTGATTTTATTGTATTCTAATTTGTTTTTTGAATTTTTTTATTTATCCATAATGTTTGAAAATACTCATGTTTGGTTTTTGGACATGGAAGTTATAAGTCAAAAACAGTGTTTAGAACAATACATGAATACTATGATAATTGGTAACGATGATTCTAATGAGTAATACAATTATATTTTATGGTTAGCGCGATTATGGTAAATATTTACCACTTCCATGTCCAAAAGCCATACATGAGTATTTTCTAAAGTTTTAATAAACTACCTATCATATCGATGCTAATAATTGCTAAACCTAACAAATAAACACATAAAATAACGCACAAAGTAAGTACACATTTAGTGAAATTAGCTCTCTCCTCTACGTGGAATTCTCCTTTTTGCCGAAGCAAAATCTTTTGTCTTAAAATCCTTATCTATCTTTTAACTCGCCGACCGACGGCGCAAAGGCCGGGTTTTTACGAGTACCTACGTAGCTTGTTCCCGCGACTTCGTCTGCGTGAAATTCTTTTATCGCGATTACTTTGGGAAAGCGTAATAGGCAGATACACAGATATACGGTTACTTTTGCATTTATAATATTAGAGTGGATGTAATAAATAATTATTGATACTCACCTACTTGAATCTCATTTCAGTATTTTCAGCTTTCCTTAACGGAAGAAATCCCCTTCGTCAACACCAGTCGTTTGATCTCGTCACCTGGAAAAATGAATGTTTTTTTTTTTTTTATTTCAATTAAGAATCTACCTAAGTAATGTCTACTTACATTACTTGTATTGCATGGCAAAATTCATAAGAAATTAGTCAATTGCGTGTCGATTTTTTTTTGTCAGAATTATCGCAAGTTCATAAGTTTTGTCAACTCTATTAGCAACTTTTATTGTTCAAACAGCAATAATACAATATCTATACTTCTTTTCTAGCATTTGAATTTTAACGCATTTTGTATTTAACAATAACACAACAACAAACACAGTATTGAACAATGTGCAACAAATATAATCCAATATAGGTATACTGTGTTTTAATGGAAATTATGTTCAAATTTGATCTTTAAATTCAAATGCTAAAAATCGAGGTGATAATGTAACTATCTGCTAGAAATTGATCTACCATCTTGTAGCTGTTTTATACACAAAAAAAATAAAAAAATATTATCATCCTTCATAATAATTTGAGTATAAGTAGGTACTTATTGATCTTTATAAGAATATTAAAATCACAAAAAGAAACAGCTTGTAGGTACTTACATTTTTTGCTGTGCATCGTTAATCAAACTGTAATTCAACTTTTCACCGCACGCACGTAACAAATCACATCAAATATTTAAATATTTTCTTTAGTAGATCCGTCTAGTTCGATGGTCATCTTGACAATAATAATAACACGAACGCGCACCGCCGGCACCCGGCCCGCAAAACAGGTAAACAGCAAAAAAAAAATATTTTGTCTAATTGCGCTTAAAATGTTTTAAGTTAAGCAATTGTGCACCTTCATGCAGCTGTGTAAGAATCACTTTGCCTGAAAGCTTAGTACAACATACCACCATTCTAAATCGTTGATGCCAGTCATGGCAAGTAGTTTGCAACACATATTTGATCTTTATTTGCGACTGTACTAAAATGGATTTGTATGTAGAAGTTTGGTTGAATTTGTTTCTAAGTTCCACATATATTATCAGTATTGTTTTGATCGTAAAAGGGGTACTATTTCGGGTAGTATTTTTTGGGATATAGCCGATTGAAAAATTCGAAGGCCTTCTGGGTGAAATCTTGCTGTAAAAGATGTGTACGCCACCTTGACGGTGCGCAAATTTTTACTCAGTTAAATAGTCAAATATCTCAGCTTCTACAATAGCTACGCTGATGAGATTTTAAGGGCCAGGGGTACTATTTGGGTACTAATTTTTGGCTCATACAGAATTTCCGGGAACACTGCCAATCCAGAGATTCACTCGGTGTACGCCACCTTGACGTCAAGGTGGCGTACCTACCTACTGCCCCTTATATCTCGAAAACTACAAGGGTACTAATTTTTTTAAATAGGTACTAATTCGGTACTATTTGGGTACTATTTATTGGCATCATCAAATCCTGGATATCTTATTGGTGTACGCCACCTTGACGGTCACGAGAATTGGGGGCCTGGCCGTCTCAACGTCGGTAAGCTGTCGGATGCGTTTCACCGCATAAGCCGCAGAACTAAGTTTGCCTGCAAGGGTCGATATATGCGCATTCCATTGCAGTTTCGTATCAAGAGTAACACCTAGAAAAATTGTTTTATCTTTAAATTCTAGTATCTCGTTCTTTAGTTTAATTCTGGCACTGTTTGCATGTTTGGATGGAACCAAATTACTGTATTGTCATCTGAATTGCAAACCAAATAAGCCCAAACTCGAGGGGTTTACTAGCAGTAATTGAAGAGTTCCACTATCCACCTTCTGGCTGACAAACCAGGTCAGATCAGCTCGATGGAACCAAATCATTGTATTGTCATCCGAATTTCAAATCAAATGAGCCCAAACTCCAGGGGGTTACTAGTAGTCATTGAAGAGTTCCACTATCCACCTCCTGGCTCCATGGTCAGATCAGCTCAATGGTACCAGATTATTGTATTGTCATCCGAATTGCATACACTTGCAACGTTTCAGATATTTACCACAACTAGAAGTAGGTTAAAATTACGCTGAAAGATTCCATTACATACATACATACATACATACATACAGGTGAAGCTAATAAAAAGCGTGTAAAAAACGGAACCACTCGTATGTCTGTCTCTTATAGGATCACTCGTATGTCCCTCTGCCTGGCCGTCGTCTGTCATAACCAATTTGCTCCGAAACTACTGGACCGATTGAGTTAAAATTTTGTCCACGTATGTAAGTCGGTGACCGCAACACGAAAATGTAACGTAAATAAATATTTTAAACATGGGGGCCACTTTTGGTGGGTAAATGAGAAAATTAAAAGAAAAGTCTTGCAAACTATGGCGTGTGGCATATCAAATGAAAGGACTCGATGTGGGGATTTTTTAATAATTTTAAGTTAAATGGTTTTGAAGTTATTTAGGAAAATACTTCTTTACCTATAGATTACAGGAAAACCTATAAGAAATGTATGGTATTTAAAGTAAAATTTCATATAATCACAGAACCCTTTCCACGCGATTTTAACTCGCACTTTCCGGTTTTTTGTGAGTTTAATGCTCGAAGGAGTATAAGTTAAAACGCAAGTCTCATTTGCGTGGCGGCTAAGGCTGGGCAACTACTGCCACACAAATGAAAGACAAGAGCAACCGCGTTTACCTTTTGGACGCCGTTGTCCACTATGCGTGACAGCGTATACAGTGTAAAAAAAACCGGTCAAGTGCGAGTGAAACCCGCGTGGAGAGGGTTCCGTTCCATACATGATAAATTGAAATTTCCTATGTTAATTTAAATACCATAGACTTCTTATAGGTTTTCCTGTAATCTATAGGTAAAGAACTATTTTCTGTATTTTTTTCAAAATTTTAGGCTCAGTAGTTTCGGAGATAATGGGGGGGGGGAATGGTCAATTTTCACCTATTTTCCTAAATAACTTGTAAACTATTTTATTTAAAATTAAAAAAAAATACATTTAAGATCCTCACAATAAGCCCTTTCATTTGATATGTCACACGATTTCAATTACACAACTTTTTTTTTGAATTTTCTAATTTATCCCCCAAAAGTGGGCCCCATGTTCAAAATTAATTAATTTACGTTACGCATCCCTGTTGCGGTCACCAATTTACATATGTGTACCAAATTTCAAATCAATCGGTCCAGTAGTTTCGGAGCAAATTGGCTGTGACAGACGGACAGACAGACAGACAGACAGACAGACAGACAGACAAACACACGAGTGATCCTATAAGGGTTCCTTTTTTCCTTTTGAGGTACGGAACCCTAAAAATAATAATTTAACAAATAAAAAAACCGACTCCAAAACCCCACTGAAAAGTAAGAAATAATAATTGGCTTTTGTAAGTCATTTACCTAGAAATGGGAGATATATTATTGGTTAAGTGACGTCATAAATTAAATATATCGCAGTCGGTGGCAAGTTGGTGGTTGGTGGTTGGTGGTGACTTGTCAAGTAAAAAATGAACACAGTATGAGGGATGTATTGGAAAGTCCATTTATTCCATGTACCTATTACCTTATTAACTTGCCACCGACTTCGATATATTTAATTTATGACGTCACTTAACCAATAATATATCTCCCATTTCTAGGTAAATGACTTACAAAAGCCAATTATTATTTCTTACTTTTCAGTGGGGTTTTGGAGTCGGTTTTTTTATTTGTTAAATTATTATTTTATTTTATACTTTTTAGTGCTTATCGTATAAAACACATTTATTACATCAAGCAACAACAGCATAATGCTAATTGCTCATCACCATTTACAAAATGTTGCTATCCAGGGTGCAAGGGCATCAATCTTTGAGGAGTTCTCCTGGTTCTTCAAACCCAGTTCTATTTTACCACATGCATTTTCATGACCATAAATTGCTTCACATACTTATAAAGAAATTTAATCGCCAACTGTGAAATACTTATCATTCAGGAGTTCCGGTGATCATCTATGGTCTTCATCAACAGTTCCACTTCACCAAATAATGCTTTTGGAACGTAACTGCTTGCGTTATTACAGATTATACTAAAATTGCTATAGGTATGCGTGCCTATAATATTTGAAGAGTTCCATCGATTCCTCATAGATCCTCTCATCACACCTCGACTTTGACTACAACGGGACCAAACTGGAAGTATACCCTACCGATTAAAATAAGAATTTTTCAAATCGGTTTATAAATGACGGAGTTCTGAAGTAACAAACATAAAAAAAAAAACCGAATTGAGAACGTCCTCCTTTTTTTTAAGTCGGTTAAAAAGTCCTTAGTTGCCTTCACTTAAAGTTGAAATTCGTGTTACTTTTCAGACATGCTTGGCGTCCAAAAGGTTAATATTGAAAAGCAGACACAGCATACAAAAATCGTGTTCAGTTTGTCAACCATTAAGTATTAGTGTAAGATATTATTGTGTGCCCTCACAGAGCGTCATGGTCTGACTTATCAACAAGACTGTAACACCTAATTAAATATTGCAGATGTCCATGGGCGGCGGTGACCACTTTCCATCAGGTGGGCCGTCAGCTCGTTTGTTAGTCAATTGACATAAAAATAAAAATAAATATACATGACTTTACAATTGAATAAGTAAATAAATAAATTAAATTACTTATAACAATGTATAAACGCGCGTGAGCAAAACGTATCGTTGCATAAGGGACTTGCAGCCGGTCCGGCATCGCTGCACAGCGCCGACATGACGCTGCTGCAGCGCGTCTGAGCAAAACAAACTAATATCGTTGCATTAGGGACTTGCAGCCGGTACGGCATCGCTGCACAGCGCCGACATGACGCTACTGCAGCGCGTCTGCATCGCAGCAAAACATTTGTGCTAAGAGTACCTAATACCTAGTTAAGGTACTTTTACAAGAAATTATTAGTTCTGTTATTTGAACGAAACATTGATCATCTTGTTTATAAGCGACTAGCAGGACAATGGCTTGCTAGGTTTCACAATAGTGGCGTCTCTTCTGTGCTTGATGATAGGTATCTATCACTGTTGAAAGCAGAGGAATACGTCGTGCTTATCCTCTCATTCAGAATGCGATCGTTACCGGTCGCAGCACGTAGCGCGGTGCACCCAAGGTCGCCGCGCCACGTGCCGCGCGCGTCGCGGGACGAGCCGCGCGCCCGAGCGGGAGGAACCATCCTCGCCGAGCTTCACTCAGCGCCGCAAGAATAGGATAGGATAAGTTATTCTTGTGCATCAGACCAGAGGGTACTCGCTAAGAAGTTATCACTAACTCCACTACTTCCGGACACCCGTTCATAGCCTTCCTGGAACTCCTCACAACATCAATCAATCAATCATTTATTTGTGTTCATAGGTCATTTTACGATCTGTTGTTATTTAAATTAAAATAAGTTTCAATATAAATTAGCCTGTACACCACCACCAGCGTTCCTTCATCTAAATAAAATAAGTCCAAAAGTTACAATCGCAAATAGTAGACATTGTCACAATAATCATACTTATTCAAAAATATACATAATTACAGTCTGTTCGGCGAGAGTTGATAAATATTATGATATCGTTATGAAATAGCGACTGTCGCTTAACTATCGCAAACTGTATAACGGGCGTCGCTTATCGCCGCGCGCACTGAGTTTCGTGGTATGAGGGATGCAGATGTTATAAAACGCGGTATATCACCGGGCGGACGGCGGCGAAAAAATATATTTGTATTGTTTATATACACAATCGCCATATTGCAAATTAATGTCTTATATGTGCGCGTCAAATGTCACATAAATCTGCAGTGGCCGAAAAGAAACGAAATAGAAAAACAATATCTATGACACGTATTTAAAATGCGTTGAGTATGACGTGCTTGTGTCTTTCTATAATATATCATTGGTTTCGAGTGTATCGTTTGGGTTTTCGCGTGTTGCTTTCTGTTTATACAGTTAAATAATTGTTTAAAATTGTTGTTATCGTTGTTAATTAAGGCTCGGGCAAACCGAGCGCGTGTGCGCCGCATCGCGTTTTTAACGCGGACCCGCGCTACTTTCTGCTGTGCCGTTCAATTCGATTTGCCGTTCTACAAATGCGCCGATAGTCTGCTCGAGCCTTTACTGTTACAATGTATTTTTTTCTTTAATTTTTTATTATCATCAGTAAAAATAATTAGCGGGCCGCTATTTGTAATGAGTTAAGAAGCCCTGACTTTTAACTTTTTTTATCAACTCTCGCCGAACAGACTATATGTTGTGGCATGCCTTTGCAGGCATTCGGTTGAAATTACTATTAGCAGCAGCCCGGTGCCGGTGATCAGTTACCGTTGCAGCCCACGGGCGCGGGGGGGGGGGCTACCGCAACGCCCGCCGGCGAGCGGCGAGGCCGAACACTTTTTGCTGTCGTGCTCGTAAAAACAACTCTCAGTGCTTCGCAGGCGCTGGCCACTCCGACAAAAACACCGGACGCGTGTGAGATTAAATAAATTGCTACGAGGGCCATCTTTAATCAGAGCCGCGATCTGCAGTGAGACGCCATACTTGCCTTAATCCTATTTACAGTTCACAGTGCTCAGCCACACGGCAGCCTTTCTGTCAGCTGGACAACCTGATAGCAGGCTCTTAAACTAGTTGCGACTCATATACCTAGTTGAATTGCAACTCCATTAACGTTAAAGTACCCGGATGATATTTTTTGGTAAATCGTGTTATATTTAAAAATCCCTTTCGACCGACCATGTGCTGCCTTTTCTTAATTAATTTTGTGTCTTATTACTTATAGATTATATAAATTATAATTATTGTCTTCATAAATAACTATTTAGGGCCAATTCGAATAATGTTCGATAAAAAATAGTTGCTGTATTTGAAATGAATTGACAGCTTGGTGCTACACAAAATCAGGTTTGACGTTTCTTATTTTCAGTTTTTGGGTATTTTTAAATTTAGGGGACACCATTCCAAATTAGACCCATTTTGTTCTGTCTGATATTAAGCAATGTCTAAAAACCAAGCGGTTTCAAATTTTGTCGTTTTCACGAGTAAGATAAAAAAATATGTTAAATGTAATAAGAGCTCAATTACTCAATGATCAAAGCCCAAAAATATCGTCAGTAGTTCACAAATAAAACATTCAAGATGAGATGGATGCTCTTCGATACGTTGAAAACATCAAAGAAGTGTATCGTTAGAAACGGACGGCCTATAAAGGAGATTGGCTCGTGGATACTGGCGATTAAACGGATTATTTAATAAGAGTAAATATTGCATTGGTTGAATCTAGTTACCGTTTGATCCAAATTAAGCCTTGTTGACTGAGCTACTCAAAAGGAAAAAAAACCGGCCAAGTGTTGTGGAAATTATATTTAGATAAAAATGTTATGCGTTGATCAAGGGCTCCCAATGATAGATTTTCTCACAAAAGAAGGGACTTGAAAAAAAAAAGGAAAAAGTAACCATCTGGACTCCAACCGGGGTCTTCTGGTTTCGGGACCGCCCGATTTCCCACCTGAGCTATTATAACCTTGTAGATGGTGGCGAAATTTACCTTCATATTCTAATGATATTGTAGCAGTTTTTCATTGCCTGAAAACACGGATAAAAGACGTTTTCTAAAAATGAAACTTAGCTAGATCGAATTGTCGCCCCCGAAACCTCCTGCATACTATAGTTCATGAAAATTGTTGGAGCCGTTCCCGAGATTCAGACTATATACATTTACAAGAATTGCTCGTTTAAAGGTATTAATTACATATAAGTTAGAGGTATTAGATTATCGTTTAAAGGTATATATTAACGGTTTTGTCAAAGCTAAATCTACTGCAACATATCTCACCCTTTTTCTGGACTCGGTGTTCCAGTCCCTTGATGACAAAGAGCAAGTAGACGCAATCTACACTGACTTCCAAAAGGCCTTCGATAAAGTTGACCAATTAATACTCTTAAAAAATATATCCTTCAACGGAATCAAGGGAAATCTCCTCAGGTGGTTTGCCTCCTACCTCCAAAACCGTACTCAATCTGTGACAGTCAACGGGTTTGTCTCGTTACCCTCAGCGGTGACGTCCGGGGTACCGCAAGGTTCAATAATTGGCCCTCTCTTATTTATTTTGTTTATCAATGATATTTTATCTTGTTTTACGCACTGTGATTTTTTGCAGTATGACTTTAAAAAATTCAAAAAGGTTCGGTGCTATGACGATGCCCAACTTATTCAAAACGACTTAAATAACCTAAAAGAATACTGTAAAATTAATAAACTATTCCTGGCACACAACAAATGTAAACATGTTATTTTTACAAGGAAGCATAGTGTTATATTAAGTTCATTCCATATAAACAACTTTACACTGGAAAGGGTCGCGAATATACGCGACTTGGGGCTCATTGTCGATTCAAAACTGACCCTTGATATTCACGTTGACCACATCCTGAAGAAGGCATACCAAATGCTAGGCTTTATAATGCGTATTACTAAGCATTTCAAACAGAAACAGAGCTTGATTTTCTTATTCAACTGTTTGGTTCGGTCTAACCTCGAGTACGCCTCAACAGTGTGGAACCCGTTTTACAATATGTACAGTGACAAAATAGAAATGGTACAAAAAAAGTTCCTACGATACTTAAATTATAAAATGCGATCGCCCCGACGCTCTTATACTCAGCTTCTATTAGACTACAATATGCTGCCCCTTCGAGAAAGACGGTCCGTTGCGGACGCCGTTATGTTGCGAAATATATGTGTAAGCGACATTAACTGTCCACAGCTCTTGGCAAAGATACGGTTCCGTGCACCTCTTAAATCGACGAGAGCCAAAAACCTCTTTGGTCTACCTAAAACGAAGACTAATGCCGGAAAGCGCGCTCCAATACATAGATTGTGTGACTACCACAACACTTTTCTAAACGAGATCGACTTATCTCATGCTCTCGAACCCAGTTCAAGACCGCTGTCATAAAACTGTATAAAAAATAGTTTAGTTTTAGTTGTAATTGTATTTTTCTTTTACTGTGAAGTCTGGAATACTTCAAATTATAAGATTATCATAAGATCATATGTAAATGGTCGGTAATTGTACCAATTTGTGTTACACTTTATGACTGTTTCTGTGTTATCTCCTGAATAAATAAATATTATTATTATACAGGTTGTCCCTAAAACCAACGATAAAACGAAAGGAGGTGGTAGGGTGGCTCAAGAGCTACTAGATTAAGTAATTTTGACCTCAATAAAAAAATCATAGTTTTAAAGATAATGGCACTTTTATAAAACTCCTGGTTTTGGATACCCTGATTCATTATTTTGAGTGCCACGACTGCAAATTTTAATATTTTGTGAATTTCTTTTTTTGCATAATGTTTCTGAAAAAATATGCTATCGAATGTAATAAACAATTTTTTATATCATGCAATAGTAGCGGTAAAAAAAGAAATCAACCAAATTTTTGAATTTTCAAAATTCGACCCGTTAGTTTGAACGAGTTTTATTTTAAAAAAAAATAGTTCACTTACCTTGTACATAACATAAAAAAATTATAAATGTAGTGTTGTTCTTAAAATGGTACAACATGTACAAATTTAAGCGGCAGTTTTAGAGACAAGGCTAATTTACTACAAAAGGACCTCATATTTCGGTTATTCGTTTGGAACCAAAATTTGAATTTTGAACAAAAAAGTAGACGTTGGAGGATAATTCGAAATTGGAATATATTACTACAACACAATACTACACTAAAATGGTACATAACGTTTAGAAAAACTGAAATTTAGTGCAATTTTCAAAATTGTGAAAAATAAATGTTAATAATGTGTAATAATGGTTATATCGGTTGAAAAGTAAATGGGAGAATTTCTAAAAAATTGTACGTAATTAAGGCGTTGTTAAGAAAAAGTTAAAAAAGTTCCTCTGTGTTACGAAAATTAACTATACAATTATATACCTTATTAATTGTCACCATAAGGCATATAATTGTATTGCTAATATTTGTAACGCAGAGAAACTTTTTTAACTTTTTCTTAACAACGCCTTAATTACGTCCAATTTTTTTGAAATTCACCCAAATCTATTTTATTAAAACTAACATAAATGTTCGAATTGCTTGCCATTTACTTGAATACAAGCATGACATTAGGGACAACCTGTATAGATATACTAGTAGTAACGCTACAGTGTAATTCGCCGTTGCTCGCTGAAAAGCTGTTTTTGTAATAGTTCCTCTTTAGTTAGACATCACATTAGACATGTTAACTGACAGTGACATTACCTAGAGAAGCGTAAATTAGAAGGTTAAAATAGAGGACAGGAGACTTTATTCGATCATGGGCGGTCGCAGGATCAGCCATCGAAGGGCAGGGGGTGACACGCCTGCTGATAAATTTGTAGTGAATCGACCATCTGCTTGAAGCTCACATATGAATATGAGTGAACAGGAGAGTGTTCCGTATGTAGTAAGCGCGGCAAGCTGTCAGTTGCAGTGTTTCGGTACTTCAATTTTTCTATACAACTAATACTGTTTTCAGCGAAATGTTACTGAGCTTTGTCATTGTGTGCATTCCAGGTGATGCGGGTGGTCGGCGGCATGGGCGGGCTGACGCGCTGGTGCGGCGGCTGGCGCGGCGCGCGGCTGCTGCTGGCGCTGGTGTGCTGGGCGGCGCTGGCCGCGCTGTGGCTGCCGCGGCTGGGCGCGCCGCCCGCGCCCGCGCCGCTCGCGCACCAGCGCCAGCTGCTGCAGTCCGACCCGGCCGCCTCCACGGCCGCGCCGGCCGCCACGCCCGCCGCGCTGCCCTACACCGACACGCGCGTGCTCACCGAGGCCGAGCTGCGCGCCGACGCCGAGCGCCAGCTGCCCTCGCTGCCGCTCTCCTACTGGCACAAGCACCGCAACGACAAGAACAAGTTCTATAAGAAGAAGGAGTGCGCGCCCTTTCCCTCCGTGTTCGATCTGGAGTTCCACAACACGTACTGGCAGACGCTGCACGCCAGCGAGGGCGTGTTCCACCTGTACGGCGCGTACCTAGATGCGCGCAACACCTCGCGCATCGGGCCCGCCGTGCGCTTGCTGGCCGTGCACGACCGCATCAAGCCGCAGCTCGCCACGCACTGCCAGCTCTGGTTCGAGGAGCGCGCCGCGCCGGTGGTGGTGCGCGTGCTCGAGTACAAGTACGTGTGGAACAGCAAGTGGGGCAACTACCGCGACAACGTGCTGCAGCCGTACCTGCTGGCCTGCGTGCTGCCGGCCGAGGTGCGCGCGCTGCGCCCCGCCGCCGTGTCGCTCGTGGAGAAGCCCTGCGACCGCGCGACCAACTGCCTGCGCGTGCACTACGACGCGCCGCGGCCGCCCGACACGCAGAAGGAATTCGCCGTCTGCGTCAAGGGGCTGGACTTTCAGCACGAGGACCTGTCTGTGCGCCTCGTGGAGTGGATCGAGCTGGTGCGCCTGCTGGGCGCCGACAAGATCTTCTTCTACGAGCTGCAGGTGCACCCCAACATCACGAAGGTGCTGCGCTACTACGAGCGACGCGGTGACGTGACCGTCACGCCTATAACGCTGCCGGGTGGGCAACCCAACCTGCCGGGCCTTCAGCACATGTACCTCAAGAAGAAGACGACGCACAAGCGGCAGATGGAGCTGGTGCCGTATAACGACTGCCTGTACCGGCATATGTACCAGTACCGCTGGCTGGCGCTGCTAGACGTGGACGAAGTGATCGTGCCACTGCAGGACCCCGACTGGAGCGCGCTGATGCGGCGCGTGCTGCCCACCGCCGTGCCCGCCGCCGGCAAGGCTCCGCGCTCCTCCTACCACGCGTCCAACGTGTACTACCTGGACTCGCTTGCGCACGACCACGGCTGGGAGGCGGGCGCGCCACGCTACATGCATATGCTGCAGCACGTGTATCGCACGCGCAACTTCACCAAGCCCGGCCAATACGTGAAGGCGTTCCACGAGACCGCGCGCGTGCTGGCGCTGCATAACCACTTCCCGCTGGCCTGCCTCGGCGGCACGTGCTCCTCGCACGCGCTGGACACGGCGCAGGCGCGCCTGCAGCACTACCGCGCCGACTGCGTGTCCGCGCTCAGTAAGACGTGCCGCGAGCTGCGCGCCGAGCCCGTGCGCGACGCGGCGCTGTGGCGCTGGCGCGACGCGCTCGTGCCGCGCGTGGCCGCGGCGCTCGCCGACCTGGGCTTCGTGCCCGACGCGCCCCCCACCCCCGCCGCGCCCCCCGCGCCGCCTGCGCCCGCGCGGTGAGCCCGGCCCCGCGGAACTGTTCGTTACTAGTCAGTCAGCTCCGGCGTCGCTCGCCGGCCTTGTGACGCGTACTGTTTTCCTGTTTACGAAATTAGCCAGATTTGTACGTATTGATTTAATTATAGTTTTGTAAGCATTTATTTCTTTTCCTATTTATTTTACGCTTACTTGTAAATACATGAGGCGTCGTTGCCGGTCGCGTGGCTAACGAAAGCGAAAATTTTGGAAAATGCTACGATAAATTATAAAAATACGTAAATAAGAATCGATACCCACTTTTGAACCGCGTTCAATTAGCAGTCGCTCGCACTAGCGGAAATGCTACCGTGTCCACCTGCAGTGGAGACTGCAGACGCGCATAAAGTAAACCTTGGCAGGAGATACGAATAATGCCGAAATTAATATTACGTAGGACCATGAATGACTCTTGATGTTCTACTGGAATTGCTAGCTAATTAGAGTAGGATGAGGTCCGTCGCGGAGGCGAAGAGGTGACGAAAATTACTTCAAGATCGTATTGATGAGGCTAGGGCCACCAACACGAAAAATATTCGCCGCTAACAGGTGGCTAATACAGTACAACTCCCGTGTTTTGTACTGGTCTGGTGTGGAAAGGACAGAGGAGTTGTGAGCGTGTCGTTACAGAACATTATCGCGCCCGCGACGCGCTCCTGTCGCGCCGACGACAATAACCAGCCCTCACAAAACAATGTTGAAGAATAATAAATCAGTGCAAGTACAAGTACAGTGTTGGATCTACTGCCTACGTGGATGTTATAGATCATAAGAAAAATGCAGGAGTTGTAAGATAAAGCGCAAATGATCATATAATGTTGTTTTCTTCTCATCCCCAACCCCTACTATCGAAACCTCCGACCCAAAACCAATCAATCGAAGGCGCATGAGTGAATTCGCATACGAGTGTAAACATCCACCGAAATGTTCGATGCACGTTGTTGCTGTATGTTTAGTTATTCACCATAACATGTACTTTTGATGTTTGAAACCACTGCGATATATCTATACATATAATAATAATAATAATACATATAATAAAATCGTAAAGGGGAAAAAGTCTGTACATTAAAGATAACAATGAAAAAATGCTATGGGAGGCTTCAGAATGAGCAACAGAACAAATCCCAATGGTTTTTGAATTTCATGTCTATTTGTCTGTTTGTCTGATTGTATGTGCGCGATAAACTTTTAAACTAATGGGTGGATTTCAATGCGGTTTTCGATTATGTATTAAGGGAAACTTCAGGCAGGACATAGGCTATAAAAACTTTTGTAAATGAAACTGGAAGGGGGTTGAAATTAGCACCTATAGAAAATACTAATTCGGTGATTTTATAGACTTCAAACTTGGTATAAATACTCTTCACAACAAATAATTAGTTATACGTTAGAGAAAAAAAATCAACTACCCCTAAAATGGGGTGCCTTGGGGCGTTAAACTTTGTATGAGAATAACCGATTCCATATGTTTATGAACTTGAAACTTTGTATACATGCAGTTCAAAACAAACAATTAGGTAGGCTATCGAGAAACAAACGAAATAACTCCTAAAAAGAGATGTCTTAGGGTTTTGAACTCTGTATTGGAAAAACTGATTCCATTTGTCGCCACAAAACAAACAATTAGCCAGGTGATCGAGCAAATACGGAACTTCTAAAAAGGGATATTTTAGGGTAGGTATTGAACTCTGAGTCTGAGTTTATTAACTTAAAACTTGGTATAAATACTCTTCAAAATAGAAAAATAGGTATTAGGCGGTATAAGACAATATGAAACTACCCCTAAAAAGGGGGCCTTGGGGCGTTAAACTTTGTATTGGAAAAACTGATTCCATTTCTTTATCAACTTGAAACTTGGTATAAATGCACTTCGAAACAAATAATTATGTGGGCGATCGAGAAAATACGGAACTTCTATAAAGGGACGTACCCTAAGGTATTGAACTCTGTATTGGAAAAACTGATTCCATTGGTTTATCAACTGGAAACTTGGTATAAGGCGATCGAGAAAAAATCGAAACTACTCCTAAAATGTAACCTCCCCCTAAAAAGTTGCTGCTTTGCTGTATTGAAAGTTTGAATGGGAAGAACTGATTCCGCGTGCGTGCGGGCGTGCGTGCTGTTACCACTCAGCTCCATATGGCTGAACGGATCTTCATGAAACGTCGTATATAGTTAGACCTTAGCTGCTGGAATAGGAAATATAAGAAATAGGGTAATTTTTATCCCGGCTAAGTAAAAATTTCCCAAGGGAATAATTATAAGCGAGTTTAACGCGGGCGGAAGCTATATTTTATAAATGCGAAAGTAACTCTGTCACGTTTTTACGCCTAAACCATTGAACCAATTTTGATGAGTTTTGATTTAGAGATAGATCTGTTTGTTACGTTGTCACGCCTAAACCGCTGAGCCAATTTTGATGAGTTTTGCTATAGAGATAGATTGGACTTTGGAGAAGTATATAGGTTACTTAAATTACTTTTCTACGCAGACAAAGTCGCGGGCACCAGCTAGTCCATACTAAAATTATATAATGGGTAGTGTGTCTGTTGGTTTGATCTGCATACAAATTGGCGCATATGCAGCCAGGGGCGGCCTTAGCCACTGCGAGTCCCCTGGGCGAGTAGATCTTTGCGAGACCCTTGTCTTTGTGGAATTATTTTTAATGATGATGCTTGACGAGAAATGCAAAGTTAGAAATAAAGAAATTTACAGTCTTAAAATTGTTTATTGGAAATTAACAAAAATGTATAAACACAAAGATAACAAATTATTGATCATGATTAACTAAGGTGTATTAACGTCTTAAAAGTATCAGGGACTTAAAAATATTGTTTGCGGATTTTTCTTACAGTAAAATCATTTAATCGTTATAATTTAATGAATGAGTTAGGTACGTCATTTTCAATGGAAATAATAGCAAGAGCTGAAAGCGGTGTCCCCTGGTTTCGCAGACAGAAATTTCATATAATTTTGTTTCGCAGAAAATGTTTCATGTAATATTTGGTCCTTGTATTTTTATTTCGAATATTATTGTCTCAACGACTATTTACTTGAATGAAACATATTTCACATAAACCCGGTTCAATGAATATTATAATTTCATTTTTTTATTTAACAAACTTATCAAATAATAGAATTATTATTTAACGAATATTGTTTGTTCGGTTTATTTTCCATGGAATTTTATTTCAACGCAAATGTTTAATATTTCGAAAGTATGATGTTATGCTGAAGAGGTTGACGTATAATAACTAAAAATTGTATATGTTAGTGAGCGAGCGAGCGAAGCAAGCGAGCAAAATGGGTCGGAGCAGAAGCGACTTGGATAGGTTAGGTTAGGTTGTTCGATGTTAGGTTGGATTATTCGACTTTGATGCCAATATCGTTTCTTCCTATTTGCAATTCTGCACAATCTGAATTCTACGCAATAGTAATTCCACCACTTTCGCTACTGATGTGCACAGTCATTATTTGTGTACAGTAGCGATTCTTCCTATTCGCAATTCTGCACAATCTGAAATCCACACAATAGTATTTCGCAACATTCGCTACTGTACTGTGCGCAATAGTAGTGTTTAAGTGCTGTTGTGTGGAATTCAGATTGTGCAGAATTGCGAATAGGAAGTAACGATATTGGCATGAAAGTCGAATAATCCGTTAGTCTTTTTTTTTGCAACAGCCCAGAAAACGAAACGAAAATGTAAAAATTGACGTTATGTAAATAAATATCGTACAAATAACGTTTAGAAACTGCCACTGACTGGAAACCGTTTTCACGAAAATTATCCAGCCAATGCCAATGTAATGATTGTCATGGCGCTCAGGCCCTGTTGACATTGCCATACTACTATGAGTGGGTGGCAATTAATGTTTGGATATCGCCATGAATGCAACGTCGGCCACCGAGCACGAAACCAGGCGTGTGCGAGCGCCGCGGAGCCGCCATCTATCCAGGGTTGGGCAGTATTTGAATTACTTGTAATTGAAATACGTATTTGAAATACAAATACATAATTTGTATTTGTATTTCAATTACTTCCTATAAATGTAATTTGTAATTGGTATTTCAAATACCTGACGCTGAGGTATTTTGTATTTAGAATTTTAAATACTTATGGCTTCAAAATACATTTTACCATAAATACATTTAGCAATCTTAAGACGCTGACAACAGCCAATGACCTTGATCGGTCACTGTCTGATTGCACCGGAGTGAACGAGAAGCACTGTGCGGTTATTTGTATGGGGAAAATCAAAAATGGATTAGGTAATTATCCAAGTAAACCCACCACACGTAAAATATAAATTAGTCAAGTTTTTAGTATAGGCATGATGTATTAGTGTTTTTTTAATTATAAGTAAAAAAATTAAGACATATAGAATAGAATAGAATAGAAAATATATATTTCGCTAAATGTAGATGTTATACATTTTGTGAACTTAAATCTCACAATTTGTGTGATCTAAATAAAAGTTACATGTTGCTGCGAAAATAGTATCCACTCAGCTGTGTGTCGTACCACCTATTGGGGGAATACGACGCTGGTTTTCAGTGGACCCATGGACTGGTTTAGCTAGGCAGCATACATTGCGTTCGCTTCAACATCAAACGTAAAAATATATAACAAACTAGGTTGCAATAAGTGCTTACAATAATTTATATTTATATTAATGCTTCTGTGTTTAGAAGTATAATAATGGGTTTACAATACAACAGTTAACGAAAGTTAACAAAACCTGCTGACTTTTCCATACGTATATCTATGCCTCGACACGAAGGCGTTTACCTTTGACTTTGAATTGATAGTAAAAACACAAAAAATTCGCTTGAAGGAAAAAAATGATTTTGAATTTCTAATAGGGGATGGTAGATTGTTCCAGCATTTCGTGGCTGCATACTGGAAGCTGCCACGAAATGCCGCGGTTCCGTTTCGAGGACACATTAATCTGGGAGCCTGTCTCTCAGGTCTCTGCGAAAATTTCAGTCCCGGTAGAGGGACGGCGGTTTCTTACTTTTAATGATCTCAAACAGGAGTGAGGCAAAATGCGTTCTACGACGAGCTACCATTTTTAACAAACCACCCCTGTTTAGAAATGGTGTAACATGAGACCGATGCGGGACAGGAAAACAAAATCTTACGCGCGCATTTTGCAGGCGTTGAATTAGGAGCTTGGTGCGAGACAATACACATTCGCCAAATACGGTATCAGCATAATTCAATTTAGATAACACCAAGGTATCTGTTAACTTAATACGGAGATCGACGTTTCTCTCTAATTCTATATAGTACTTTCAAACGATAGAAGCAGTTACGGACCGTTTCAAGCACATGATTCTCAAAACGTAACGATCCATCCATGATGTTTAAAAAGGATTTGAGACGTACATTTTCACTATTTTTAGGGTTCAGTACCTCAAAAGGAAAAAAGGAACCTGTTACGTCAATGAAAGACCAAGATCCCAAGCAAACTGTTTATTAATACAAATGTAGGACTACCCTTTTATAGCAAACATTATTATATGTGCATACCCTACACAACACTTCCCTCCTATAACGAAAGATAACCAACATCAACATCGTTCGATTATAAACATAACTAAGTAGGCGCAATTTCTTAGAAAGTAACTTTAGCACACAATAAGTAAACATAACTAGGAATAAGGACTATGCAATATTATTCTACTTTATAAATGATAATTTGTCCGTTTTACATTGTCACTTTAGTTTTAATCAATGAAGTCCACATAAAGATATGCCGATATATATTATTATATATATTATAACATAACTCAGAGTTAATTGCGGAACGTTGCTAATATTCATATGTATACACCTGCTTTATTTGTTTTTGTTGTTGAACTTTTCTAAACAACGCAACGCAGCCTGTCTACGGGTTCGAGTCTTGACTACCAACGGCGGGGTTGACGCGGTTGCTTGCTCGTTCCTCGGACTCTTCGCAGGGGAAGAATGAGCTTCGCACTTCTCCTCCACAACCTCCCATTCTACAGATGGACTGTCCGTATCGCTGTCATTTTTTTCTAAATGAGATCTCTGTTCTGGAACAGAGGCCTCACTTTTTTCTATTTTTGCAAGTGAGAAACGATTATTTCGTTTTAATATTTGGTCAATGTGCCGCTTATGCAATTGACCATCCACCGTTTTGACTGTATACGACACAGGACTCGGGCGATCTAATACAACGCCCTCCGTCCATTTACGATTTCCTTTTGAGTAGTCTCTAACGAGAACTGGTTCCCCGAGCGCGGCTTGCCTTGGGCGCGCGCCGCGGCGCTGCTCGCTGGCCGCCTGGCGCTCGCGCACGAGCTCGGCCGCGTCGGGCCGTAGTAGGTCGAGCCGTCCGCGCAGCCGCCGCCCTAGCAGCGCAACCGCCGGCTCCCGCGCGGTCGTGCTATGCTCCGTGTTTCTATACGCAAATAAAAACCGGCTTAATGCGGTGTCGTCGTCTACACCCTCCACGTTTGCTTTTTTTAATGCTCGTTTTACTGAACGCACTGCGTTTTCCGCGGCGCCATTACTCGCTGGATGATACGGAGGCGTGAGCGTGTGCTTAATCCCGTTTCGTTTTAAATATAATTCGAATTCAGTGGGTCCGTTATCGCTGATAATTCTTTTTGGCAATCCGAATCGGGCAAACATTTTTCGAAAACATGTTATGACTGATGATGCCGATGTGTTATTTACTTTCTCCGCCTCAATCCATTTTGAATGGGCATCTATAACAATTAAATAATATTTATTATTAAACGGCCCCAAGAAGTCGACGACGACCGGACTCGGCGCGCGAGTCAGACTCGCAATTGACCGGATATTTTTCTATCGCATCGATTTCATCAAATCGTGTATTGGAAATAGTTAAGTTTTCAATAATTTAAAGAATATGAACATATATTTTTTGCGTCTTGCCAAATTAAATAAGTTTTGGTAAAAAAATGAAAGATAACCTGACTCAAATATAAACTAAAATCACTAGAATCCAGACAAGTATATGTACCGGCACTGGCAGTATGGGCAAAGTTCCCTTAATTCTTTCCCCACGGGAAGAATCAAGCCATGTGTAATACTTAGTGTGTTTACTTATATAATGCATCAGATTATGATTTTCTACATACAAGTAACCGCACAGTCATTGACTGATCACTCAAGGTTATTGGCAGTTGCCACTGACAACTTGTCAGCATCTTAAATAGAAAAGCTCCAATCAAAGGTCGTTCTTAGATTAGGGCACTTACGACAATTTATTGCAACTGAATGCTCGGAATGTATTTTGTATTTCAAATACAAAATAGTTAAAATACTGTATTTTGTATTTCAAATACACAACTTGAACATATTTTGTATTTCGTATTTTAAATACATGCGCGAGAGTATTTTGTAATTTGTATTTCAATTAAAGCAAAGCATGTATTTTGCCCAGCCCTGCATGTATTGTAGGTGCAAATCCCAAAATCGCTATGTGTTTTTAGGGTTCCGTAACTCAAAAGGAAAAAAGGAACCCTTATAGGATCACTCGTGTGTCTGTCTGTCTGTCTGTCTGTCTGTCCGTCTGTCACAGCCAATTTGCTCCGAAACTACTGGACCTATTGATTTGAAATTTGGTATACATATGTAAGTCGTTGACCGCAACACGGATGCGTAACGTTAACAAATTAATTTTAAACGTGGGGGCCACTTTTGGGGGGTAAATTAGAAAATTAAAAAATTAAGTTACGCTAACTATATCGTGTGACATATCAAATGAAAGGGCTTATTGTGAGGATCTTAAATATATATTTTTTTGAATTTTTTGATGAATGGTTTGGAAGTTATTTATGAAAATAGGCGAAAATTGACCACCCCCCCCCCTTATCTCCGAAACTACTGGGCCTAAAATTTTGAAAAAATACAAAAATTAGCTCTTTACCTATAGATTACAGGAAAACCTATGAGAAGTCTATGGTATTTAAAGTAACATAGGAAATTGCAGATAATCATGTATGGAACGGAACCCTCTCCACGCGGGTTTAACTCGCACTTGCCCGGTTTTTTTGTGTTTTATTTTTATTTTAACACTAAACGTTCCGATTTTAATTCCTGCATCAGCCCACAAAAACATTTTTTTGTTAACAATACTGGTTTATGTGTTAGTAGGCAAAAAACACCTTGATAAATTCGCTATGTGAAATTGGGCTATGAGCGAATTTCAAATAATAAAAAAAGAAAAAGATTTCGCTATGTGTTCGTTGATGCACATAGCGATACTTTATTATCGGCATTGTTGTCATATTTTTAAACATGGCGATTTTTAGTAGTGAGATATCTTCAAATATAGTGAGTAAAACCCGCTATGTAGCAAAATATTCCTAAAAACATCATTTAAGAAAATAGTCATGTGACCGCTTTAATGGCACAAATGAAACCCGCTATGTACCAATATTTTTGCTTAAGTAGTATAACAAGTTATTAACAAATTTAATTTAATTTAATTTATATTGATGTAAAAGTTACCTGGTTATCATAAAAAATACTACGCACGTTAAGTAACTGTTCAAGAAAAAAACAGTTTCAACTGTCTCCTGAAAAGTGGATCATAAACACAGCGATTTTGGAATTCGCACCAACGGTATGTCATGTAAGTGCCTGAAGCCGCTGCGCGCTGCCCGTGCTCGCGCGCCGCCCGCAGGCGCCACAGATCTCACTTATAGAAGGATTGTTTGTACAGGCCGCCCCGTCCCGAGCTTCTACCAGCTGAACAACAAAATAACAAAAACCAAACCCGACTACAAAAACCAAAAACGCAACCAAGTGAAAAGAAGATTATACTGATATCGAAATACAGGAGGAAATACATAAATGCAAACATTTTTTTTAAAAGGAACCTCACCTTTTCCACTTCTTTATGAAGAAATGATAAGTAATTTAGAAAACAGAGGAATAAATTTAGCAGCGAAGGCAAATGTACCAAATTTCTAATGATATATGAAAAAACCGACCTTGAAAAGAATCGCAGTAAAAGCAAAAAAGTCTGGATTTTTATCAAAAAGATCACGTACTCTAGAACAAAACAGAACCTAGATTTGTTAAACGCACATATTAACCCGGAAATAGGAGGGGATAATGTAGACAGTTTTTTTCTAACCTAGGTAAACACTGATATCGGCATGATTTAATTCTCCACAAATTACTCACCCAAGAACAAAATTGTTCGTAGTATTTAATACTGACGAGGCGGAAGTGGAACGCATCCTCAGCAGTTTGAAAGATGCCTACGTTGAGATTTGATGCGCTCTGGAGCAGTAAATAAATCGTTACAAAAGCATAATTATTAGTTAAGCCTTAAGGATGTATACCGAATATATCGATTTGTATATTTTTCGCTGAAATTGAATAGTATGGTAGTATTAGTCGTTTCGCATAAGTGTAATAAAAAATAAAACCTCTTTACCGTTCTTTTAAAGGAGATAAATGACATTTAAGATTATGGTTATGTGCTGTGCCTATGTTATTTGTAACGGAAGTTGATTAAATTACAAGAAAAAGCGAAAAATGTTTCTGTCTCATAGTACTTTTATAATCAGAAAATGTATCTTCTATAACTTTGTACTCTCCTCGATTTACGATGACAAAAAAATGTCGTTACCGTTGTTCCCACAGAAATTTTCTTGATTGAATTTCCATGTGTCCGTACCGTTTCAAAAACTGCATATTGATTGGTATGACTCGAGTAGTCAAATCAGGTTCTGATTTTATTTCACATACTAAATAATTATTAATAATCACACAATTTGTACATTTTAAATCATTATTCGTACAAAATTACTCATTGCCGTTATTTGGTGCAAATGAAACGAAACTTGAAAAATAAAATACATGTATTGACGTGGAGTACATCATTAAAATAAATTTTACAGCATTGCCTGACAAATGGCACGTCTCCCAGCATCCTTAAGAGAGCGATATTTATACCCGCCTAGTGCCTAGAGCGCGCACTGTTTCCCACAGGAGCTCACCTAATGTTCGGGCACTGCAAATGCTCAATCTACTTCTGCTATCGGCACCTGATTGTGATGTGTTTTGGAGTCGATGGACGGTTGTGTGCCGTGAATGTCTGAGTTTTTGTGAGGCGATGAATGTATGAATACAAAGTAAAAATTATGATTATAATTATAGTTTTTTCTCTTTTGTTTCTTGTTATTTTGAATGTTGTATTTTTCTTTTTTGTGTATTAATTGAATTTTCCAGCGTATTGGTGTATTACTGTAATGCTGTATAAATTATGTTTAAATGAATAAATAAATAAATAAAAAATACCCATCCACAAAGCAGGGGACAAAGAAAGCATGAACAACTACAGGCTCATTTCAATTCTTCCATCTCATCTTTCCATCTAAGTGGAAGGAAGCCAACATAATACCTAGATAAGATAAGATAATCGTTTATTTGCATGAAAAGGGTTAGTTACAGTTCTTCTTATATTTCTCATATCCTCCTAATTAAGCTATTTTAAAACAGCATACAAATTTTTTTACACATTCATTTAAATTAGATTAGTATCAGTATTCGGAATTCATTAAATACAATTAAATTATTCAAAATGTATAATCTACGTTTACGAATTAATAATAATAATAATGCAATGGCACAACACGAACTATTATAAATTTAATGTATAAAAGTTAAAATTAGTTGGTAAAAATTCAAGTGTATAAATAATTTAATTTGATTATTACCTACATGTCATTATAATTTGAAATTAAAAAATTCGTCTAGCGTATAAAATCTGTGTTCCAAAAGCCACCTACTTATATATAACGTTATTGAAACTACGGTTTAGGAAATCTTTAAATTCTTTCGGTAACTGATTGTAAATATTTACACACATGACACTGCAGTTTTTCCTGAATCTAGCAGTCCTCAGTTGTTTGCCAACTACAAGCCGATTGACGTTTCTAGTACTCCGTGGATAGACGTTGCCAGCAGTTGTAAATGATTGTTTCTGATGTTTCACAAACTTTGCTACTGCGTAAATATATAGACATGTCAGCGGCAATATATTTAATTTGAGAAACAAAGGCCTGCACGAAACAAGTGGAGGAACGCCACAAATGGCACGAATACATTTCTTTTGGCTAATGAAAGCTCTGCAGATATCACTTCCGTTCCCCCATATAGTGAGACCATATCTTAGTACAGATTCCACATAACCATAATAAGCTGCTAATACAGTTTTAAGGTCTGCTGTTTTCCTTAGTCTATTCAGAACGTAAACAAATCGATTGATTTTATTACATACATTTTTTTATTTGATCATTCCAATTCAAGTTATTATTTACATACAATCCTAAAAATTTGGCAGTACTACTTTCTTGCAAATGGTTGCCGTTATGAGTAATATTTAGTGAACGA
The DNA here is from genome assembly GCA_947859335.1 of Tortricodes alternella. Lineage (NCBI taxonomy): Eukaryota > Metazoa > Arthropoda > Insecta > Lepidoptera > Tortricidae > Tortricodes > Tortricodes alternella. The sequence goes on from OX401985.1 coordinate 14,136,256, forward strand.
CCGAATTTATAAAATAATAATAATAATAATAATAAATCAGGGGACAATCTTTACACAATTCGATCTAGTCCCAAAGTAAGCTCTAAAGGTACTAGACGACGATATAAATACTTATATAGAGAAATAAATACTTAAATACATAGAAAACATCCAAGACTCAGGAACAAACATTCGTGCTCATCACACAAATATTTGCCCTTACCGGGGATCGAACCCGGGATAAAAGTTCATATAATTGTTTTTTTCCAAATTGGCTTGTAAATTATTGTTTTCAAGCCATTTGATTACAGAGTCAACAGTCTTCATGACTTGCGATACGTGATAATTCATTGTTTCTGATTTAACACTCGTTACGACAATGGATATGTCATCTGCGAATAAGATGCATTTGTAATTAGTTATATTAGGAAGATCATTGATATATATCAAGAACAGTAGTGGCCTAAGGAAACTACCCTGTGGGACACCAAAGATATTAATACTGTAGTTTGATCTGAAGCATTCTGTTAAATTTACACTATTAACTTGTTTTACTTCCACACATTGGGTTCTGTTTTGTAAATATGACTTAATCCACTGTAATGCTGGTCCTCTTACACCATAGATCTCTAGCTTTGATAAAAGTACATTATGAGTTACAAAATCAAATGCTTTCGACAATCTCACTAGAGTTCCTACAATAGTAGGCAGAGTGATTGGCCATGCCACAACGGAAACATGCCGCTTTATTGTACTGTTGGTTAATTGAAGCTAACTGCGCTTGAGAAAATTTGGACTGCGTCGTGGATAATATTGTAGAGGTTGACTTTTAAAATTAGGTCTGGGAGCAGTAGCTGTCATAGACGTACTCGGTTCATGAAACTGATCTGACCTCACCTTCGCTAACTCAATCTTCTTACAGTATGTCTTAAGTTGTTTAATGCTAGTGACATCATGCAAAGCCAATTCCCTACTATATTCGGGCCGAATGTTACGAAGTAGTATGTCAAGTTTTTCCTCTTCAGGAACTTCCTTACTTAGACGCTCGAACATTCCTAAGACAGTTGACACAAAGAAAACAATCGTCTCATTCTTTGCCTGAGTCCTAGTGCGAATCTCCTGCAGTAGTTTATAATCAAGGTCTGGAATATCAAAATCATCACGAACAGCCTTTATCACGTCCCGATAAGAGTGAAAGTCCAAGCGGTTAGATCTAAACCACGACAAAGCAGGTCCTTCAAGAATTTCAGGAAAACCACAGAAAATTGCTTCTTCTGATATTTTTCTAGCTACACGAAGTTCTTCCGGACGAGTAAGAAAAGTACGAGTGCACGAGTCACCCTTATATTTTAAGTTTAAAGAGTTAATGTTAAAAGTTTTCTCAGTTCGATAAATTATTTTCTTAGTCATGACACGGGTTGACCCTGTGACTGATCATCACTATCATCAGAATCGGATGATGGTTCTCTCTCTCTGTTTAAACGATCCCTTATAGAGGAAACAGTGGCACGAAGTAACTGCACATCCTCAGCATCCTGCGGTAGACGAGACAAACGACAAAGCAAATAACTACATCTAAAAACTAACCGTTCATTAGCAGCATCTGAAAGCTCCGAACCTTCTAACTCCTTCCTTAATTTCTTCAGCTTTCCTCTGACATATAGCTAGTTCCATCTTCAAGTCACTCTCTTCGAGCGACTCCAATTTTAAGTTACCCTTACGTGCTAATTCTGCAGTCTGTTTCAAAACATTTCTCAAACTGTCCCTACGAGAAGCAGGATTTACAGCAGGTCTACGAATTGTAAGTTCGTGTGTAATTTCGTCTTTGTGTAAGTGAGAGATTTTGCATCCAGCTTTAAGAAAGTCCATGATGACGTTAAGTGTCCAAGTAGTTTTAAGTTTAAGCTCTCAGTGGGGAGAGGTCAAAAATAATTAAAGTACTTAAAGTTGAGTTTCGTTTTAGTATTTTATACAGCTTTATTTAGTTTAAGCTTATACAAGTTCAAAGTTTAATCTTAAGAAGATCATACGTGTTCATAAAATTACACAATGTGCACACAAAACCTTAAGTTAAGTTCTAAAGGTACAAATGTTTTAAGTTATATTCTTTTCTTTTAATAGTTTAAGTTTGAAATAAAGTTTTAGTTTAGTTCAAACTTAAATAAGTTTACATATAAGTTTAGTTCTAAAAGAACAATTATTTTTATGTTATATTCTTTTATTTTAATAGTTTAAGTTCAAAATAAAGTGTTAGTTTAGTTCAAACTTAAATAAGTAAGAGTTTTTAGTTATGTTCTAAAAGAACAAATATTTTAAGTTAAGTATATTCTTTTATTTTAATAGTTTAAGTTCAAAATAAAGTGTTAGTTTAGTTCAAACTTAAACAAACAAGAGTTTTTAGTTATGTTCTAAAAGAACCAATATTTTAAGATATATTCTTTTATTTTAAAAGTTTAAGTTCGAAATAAAGTATCAGTTTAGTTCAAACTTAAATAAGTATGAGTTTTAGTTTAGTTCAAGCTTAAATAAACCTGTATTTAAGTTTAGTACTAGAAGTCTAATTCCTTTTATTTAATAACACAATATGTAAAAATATCAAATTTTTACCGTCGGTGAACACTATAATGTGTGGATGGATAAAGATGTACAAAGGGCTGTGCAAGAAAAGAAGAAAGCGTGGTTGGATTGGTTAGCAACAAAAGCTAACCAAAAAGTGCAAAAGGCAACGGATGACGAGATAAAGGAAGCAAGAACGAAGTATAAAAGATTAAAATCATCAGCGAAAGAAGCTGTGTCTAGAAAGAAAGAAGAACGAGAGGATGATTTTGATAGGAGGCTTACTGAAGATTTCCAGACAAACATCAAGTTTTTCTGGAAATCCATCAAAACAGCCAGAGGAAAAACTTCTACCTCGGAGCTGAGTACAATCAGGAGTCAAGATGGGAGCATTATAAAAGGAGAAGAATGTGTATTAAAGAGATGGAAAGAGTATTTTGAAAGTTTGTTTGAAAGAGAGGAAGTGCAGGTACAACATCCGGCATCTTCCATGGAAATTAATATAAATGTTGATGAAAGTGTAATAAGCATGGATGAAATAGTGAAAGCGTTGAAGAGTATGAGATTAGGTAAGGCTGCAGGGTATGACAGGATTACCGTCGAGATGCTGAGGGCTGGACAGGGCATAGTGGTTAGCCAGCTGTACCGCCGTTTCAATTTGTGCTGTCGAAATGGGCAAGTACCGGGAGACTGGTGCAAAGCCTTAATCGTGGCATTGTATAAAGGAAAAGGGTCACGGCAGGACTGCATAAATTACCGCGGTATAAGCCTTCTCAGCGTCGTCGGTAATATGTATGCGAAAGTGTTGATTGAAAAGGTTGTGAATGATACAGACGAAAAAGTATGGAATGCACAAGCGGGATTTAGAAAGAGAATGGGATGTACGGATCAGGTCTTTTCCTTGCGGTGCATAGCCGAAAAGTGTTTGGCTAAAAACAAGAAGGTCTATTGCGCGTTCGTGGATCTAGAAAAGGCCTATGATAGAGTGGTGAGGAATCAATTGTGGTCAGCATTGTCTGTGAACGGTGTGAGCAGTATCCTCATACGAGCATTGCAATCTCTTTATAGGGATTCTAGTGCTTGTGTAAGGATAAACGGGGCATACACTGAATGGTTTAATATCGAAAAAGGTGTTAGACAGGGATGTGTAGCGTCACCGTGGCTGTTTAATCTGTTCATGAACAATTGCTTGACAGATTTAAAAGAGAATGAAAGTGGGTTGAGAATGAATGAGTTACTCATCAAATGTGTTCTCTATGCTGATGACCAAGTATTACTTGCGTCTTCGGCCGAGGAGTTGCAGGAGATAGTAACTGCTATGAGTGGAGCTTTTGTTAGAAAGGGAATGAAGATAAATGTAAAGAAGACGAAAGTGATGGTGTTTGAAAGAGATGAGGCAGTGACAGGCTGCAATATCGTGATTGGAGAGGAACAAATTGGACAGGTGAATGAGTTTGTGTATCTGGGTTCAAAGTTTACAAGAGATGGAAAATGTGAGAGTGATATTGAAAGAAGAGTGAATGCAGGAAACATGGTGAATGGAGCTTTGCACTCTTTTATGAACAGTCGAAAGGTGTCTAACAAGGCTCGTTTGGCTGTGCATGAGGGGGTGTTGGTTCCGACACTCATGTACGGAAGTAAAAGTTGGGTATGGCAGAAGAAACATGAAAGCAGAATAAATGCAGTCGAGATGAGAGCGTTAAGAAGTATGATAGGAGTTAAACTGAGTGACAGGATAAGAAATAGTGAGATAAGGAAACGTTGTGGTCTGAAAGAAGATGTAGTGACAAAAATTGAGAAAGGTATGCTGGGATGGTTTGGCCATGTCGAGAGAATGAATGAAGAAGGATTGACGAAAAAAGTGTATAAGGCGAATGCGAATGAAAGGGCTGGAAGGGGTAGACCTAGGCGGACGTTTCGAGACCAAATCGGGGACGTCTTGAAAAAAGGCCAGGTCAAGAGTACCCTTAACCGAAGAGCATGTATGAAGGGAATAATGAACGAAGCGAAACAAGTATGTAAGGATCGTAGCAAGTGGAAAGAAGTGGTCTCTGCCTACCCCTACGGGAAACAGGCGTGATTATATGTATGTATGTATGTGAACACATAAGAAAACTTAAATTTAATTTTAACTTACAAACTAAAAAACCTTGTCATAGGTAGTACCAGATAGTACTAGGCAGGCAGGTATTGCATCAATAGCAATAACACACAATTGTAAGTTTAAGTAGGAAAGTAACCGATATCACTGTATATTCAGTATTTGTAATATTATTTTACGTCAATACGCCGAAATGGGTTTATTTAAATGAAATACAGTAGAAACTTTCACATCTTATAATTCGGGCAGAGTAACGTCTTACACAAAATATTGATTAAGAATAATATGAACTGACGGTAACACCACTTTTATATGATTTCAAACAATCAATCCCAACTGTGAAGTCAAATAAATTCCTCGTAACGAAATTATGATTAGCCGTACGTACAACACTTAATCAATTGAACATGAATTACTCTAAATGCTTATTATTATTAATTAACAATAGTTCTTCCGAAAATTAAGATTGAATTTCTAAAACAATAGTTAATTGTAACAACATTAGCCAATAGCAAAGCTCATTCAAATACTATTAAGATTTAATTATCGCAATACTTGACAATTCAGTGCATGAACATTGATAATATTAATAAAGTAATTTTTATTTACACCTATATCTTAAAACCTCCATTGGTTAATCAAAAACCGTAGAAAATGACCACCATTTTGACAACCAATTAGGAAAAACCAGTGCTGCGATAAAGAAATAACATGACTGTTTAACCGTCTCACGATTCCCTTGGAATCATTATTAAAGTTTGTTTACATTATTAGTTACAGTAGACCTCAACAGATGGCGCTAGTTGTACACATTTTAGGAATATTTAATCCTTAGATTGTAATTGCAAATATGGCATATAGTAATTAAAAATATACTGAAGCGTATACAACATAGCGCAAATGCCTTTGTTACTCCCAACCAATTTATAACTAAAATGTATTAGTTTCCTAATTTGTCGCTAGAGGTCACTATTACGTCCGGCGACAATCCTGCATCGCGCTGTTAAGAGTTTTCTCGATTGTATGGCATGCGCGACGATGGTCATATTTTGGTATCCACCTCACACCTATTGTACTATTGCAATTTGGTATATTATACTAGTGTAGTATCGAACAGTGGTTTTATTTTTGGGACCCTCGTGACGAGTGAACATGGTCCTTCGAGCCGGATGCGGGCTTTTGGATTGAGGCAACACGGATCTACGTCATCGACGCAGTAGCAAGCCGCTGCTGGTGGAGCAACGGAAGTGACGTCAGCAGAACGTCGAGACGTCATCAATAGTGTGTGTGTGAGTGAGTGAAGACAAACTGTAAGTACTTTCTTGTTTATACCATTTGTGGACATAGAAGATTAGCTTGAAGAATTAATTTAGGAAAAATTGCATTCTTTGGACTTAGAAAAGTTGAGCTCTTTAGACTTAGAATAATTCTCTTAAAAGTGTACCTACGGGGAACCCACGCCCGATTTATGCCAGAGTTAAAAACACTTAGAAAAATTTGCGGTTTCTGGGACATAGAAAAATTCTTGGACTTAGAAAAAATTGCGGTTTCTGGGACATAGAAAAATTCTTGGACTTAGAAAATAAATCGTATTTTGGAACTTGTTTTTATTACACCAGGCTTAAAGGTTTATCATAATGGAACGTAATATGAAACTTCAAGAAGATTTGTTACAACGTATTAACAAAGCCAAAGACAATTTCAAGAAATCTCCTAAAGAACGTCTGAAGTCCAATGATTACCTAAGTACCAGATTGGAAATATTGGAGGAGTTATGGTCTAAATTCAATACAGTACACAATAAAATTGTGATTGATACAGATAGCGAAGCCTTGAATGCGAGCACATATGTCACAAATGACGTGTATAACGAAACAGAGGAGTTGTACATAGATTATAAATGCGAATTGAAATCTGCGCTAAGCAAATTGAAGCCTGCTGTCGAATCCGCAAGTGAGACCCAAATTGCACCTGGAAAAAAGAAACCACATATAAGATTGCCTGAGATTACTATTCCCAGGTTTTCCGGGAAATACTCTGAATGGACTTCGTTCCGCGATCTGTTCGTAGCTCTCGTGGATAAAAACGAGTCCTTAGATGATGTACAACGGTTACACTACCTTAAGGGTCACTTGTCTGGTGAAGCAGAGCAACTTCTGAGACATGTAGACATAACTCAAGAAAATTATTCAAAGTGTTGGGAACAACTTGAAAGGCGATATAACAACAAGAAATATCTAGCAAATCACATACTGAAACGACTTATGAGCCAAAGAAACTTAGTTGCAGAATCTGCAAATGGTATAAAAGAGCTGCTGGACACGACTAACGAGTGTTTAAACGCCTTGAAGAATATAGGTGTTGATGTAACTAACTGGGATATTATCGTTATCCACCTAATTTGTTTAAAATTAGATCCTGAAACCAGGAAACAGTGGGAACTTAAAGCTAGTGAAGACTCTGACGATTTACCCAATTTCGAAAGTTTCGATGCATTTTTAGAAAAACGGTTTAGAGCCTTGGAATTTGTAGAACCTAAACCTTTTAAAAATACAGCTAATAGTTTTGTAAATAAAAATTCTGGTGTTCAGGCTATTAGAAGCTCGAATGTTCCTTCCAATCCAAGGGTTCTTCATGTAACTGCTTTATCATGCTCCTATTGTTCTGAGGATCATAGGATTGGTAATTGTAAAGGTTTTGCGAAAATTGATATTGACGCTCGTCGTAGTTTCGTCCAGTCTAATCATTTATGTTTTAATTGTTTAGGTGTTAATCACACAGTATTTGTTTGCCGTCAGTCCACGAGATGCCGCATATGCAAAAAGAAACATCATTCACTACTACATCCCAAGAATACTAATTCACAGACTGATTATGGAGTATCTAATCAGTCAGTCGAGCCAAGCGTGGCTGTGCAAGCAGCCGTGCCAGGTTCATCGTCTTACGATGAGCCCACTTGTACCGAAGTGAAAAGCCATTTTTCGACTAGTCGTAATCAAGTATTGTTAGCAACGGCTTTAGTCAAGGCACAATCGAAATTTGGAACAGGTACTACTCTCAGGTGTTTAATCGACCAGGGATCACAGGCCTCTTTAATCACGGAGGCAGCCGTCCAGTTACTAGGACTGAAGAAAACACAACACAAGAGCACAATTTCGGGTTTGGGAAGCGACGAGGGCGCTACTTTAGAGTCCAAGTCAGTGGTAAAGGTTAAGATTCAATCACTTCTCAATCCAAATTTTGAATATACGGTGAATGCTTTTGTGTTGAACAAGCTGACATCGGTCCTTCCTGAGAAAAGGGTCGTTGTCGAGCTATGGTCTGAGTTCAGAAATATTGATTTAGCAGACCCATTCTTTGAGAAGCCAGACAAGATTGACTTACTCCTTGGAGCTGACATCTATGGCCAAATATTAGAAGAGGGTATTATAAAAGGGTCACCAGGAGCTCTGATAGCTCAAAAGACCACATTGGGTTGGATCCTGTCGGGTACAATTCATAATAAAAATTCGGCGGAAAGCACTACTATCAGCGTTAACCACATTCACATCGAAAACGAGTTACTCAAAAGGTTTTGGGAACTTGAGGCTGATAGTCCAATGAAGTCGCCGACCGAAGATTACACAAAAGAAGAAAAAAGGTGCGAGGAATTATTTAAAGCAACTGTAAAGAGAGACGATGCTGGTCGGTATATCGTTAAACTCCCATTTCGGGATGAAGATCCCAGCTGCATGTATGGTAATTCCGAAGCTATAGCAACAAGACGCTTTATGCAGCTGGAAAAACGATTTACTAAGGACCCTCAGTTAAAGACGCGATATTCTCAAGTCATTGAAGAATATCTCGAACTTGGACACATGGAGGAAGTGACAGAAAAAGAGAAACTCAAACCCAATGTAGTCTACTTACCTCATCATGCTGTGATACGAGAGGACAAGACAACGTCCAAGTTGAGAGTCGTTTTCGACGCATCTTGTCCTGGAAGTAACGGAGTGTCGCTCAACCAAGATTTATTAGTAGGACCAACCCTTCAGCCTGATTTGCGTCACATCATCCTCACGTGGCGCATGCACCCAATCTGTTTAGTGGCAGATATAGTTAAAATGTACAGACAAGTAAAGGTCACGGCAGATGATGCCGATTTTCAACGTATTGTCTGGCGAAAAAACCCTGAAGATGAAATTGGTCACTTCAGATTAATGAGAGTTACCTTCGGAACGGCTTCTGCTCCATACCTTGCGGTACGCGCCTTGCATCAAGTTGCTTATGATGAAGGGGATGACTGCCCCTTGGCTGCTGGAAGGGTTTTGAGTCAATTTTATATGGATGATCTGCTGACCGGCTGCGAATCTGTGGATGAAGGAAAGAGAATACATAGAGAATTAAACAACTTATTAGCAAGAGGAGGATTTGAATTGCAAAAATGGACAACCAATAATAAAAACTTAATGCAAGAAATCAACAATGAGAAAGAGAACGTTACGGAAAACTTACCTCTCAAAATAGATATCACCACAAAAATCTTAGGACTCACCTGGAACAGGAACAGTGACGAATTTGAATACACTGTGCAGCTGCCGCCTATAACCTCACCTATAACTAAACGTAAGGTAATATCGGATATCGCACGGTTATTTGATCCTCTAGGATGGTTAGCGCCTGTAATTATATCAGCTAAGATTTTTATTCAAAAGTTGTGGCTCTCAGGGATCGAATGGGACGATAAAGTCCCAAGGGAATTGCTAAACGAGTGGCTAACTTATAGAGAAAATTTAAGTCAACTAACCAAGTTCAAATTGCCGCGGTGGATTCATTCCAGTACTAGCGATCAAACCCTAGAATTACAAGGGTTCAGTGATGCTTCTTCGGAAGCCTACGCTGCAGCAGTATACGTCCGTGTTATTGATAAAGATGGTAACGTGCATGTGTCCTTAATCACGTCAAAAACAAAGGTGGCGCCTATTAAGCAGGTCTCCATCCCACGGCTCGAGCTGTGTGGAGCGGTTCTGTTGACGAGGTTACTGATGGAAGTCGCATCAGTAATGGGCATCGCTAAGATGAATATTCATGCTTGGACAGATTCGACAATAGTTCTGTCTTGGCTGAACAGTCGTCCGAATAGGTGGAAGACATTTGTGGCGAACCGCGTGGCTGAAATCATTACCTCCATGGAACCACATCAATGGTCTCACGTCGTGTCCAAGGATAATCCTGCTGATTGTGCGTCGAGAGGTACTTACCAATCCGTAGATGAGCTACTCTGGAAGGAAGGTCCGGCGTGGCTGAAACAGAAAGTTATAAGTTACAAAAGAGTTATAGTAAAGGAAACAAAGCTAGAAGAGAAAGGAAATAAAGTTTGTTTAATGAATACTTGCGGATCGGTTGAAGATGTAGGTTCATCTGGTGCAACTGACATTATGTCCAGGTTTTCAAGTCTCAGGAAGCTGGTACGTGTGATAGCGTTCTGCATACGCTTTGTTAAGCTGTGTAAAGGGGAATCATTTAGCAAATGGTTGACTAGCCAAGAGATTCGAAAAAGCTTAAATCAATGTATCAAGTTAGTACAACATGAACAACTAAGAGATGAAATAGTGAGTCTGAAAGAAAACGGTCCAATAAGCAAAAAAAGTAAACTTACCTCGGTAAATCCATTTCTTGACGATGAAGGAATAATACGAGTTGGTGGAAGACTTCAGCATGCTCAAATCAGTGAGGAAATGAAACATCCGATCATTTTGCCCCATAAGTCACACTTTACTGATTTGGTAGTAGCTGATGCACATCAAAGGACTTTACATGGAGCTCCACAATTAATGCTAAATTACTTAAGATCTAAGTACTGGATTGTGGGAGCGAAAAGTCTAGTAAATCTTTTTGTTCGTAAATGCGTTATATGTATTCGTTATGCTGCGTCAAACAAGCATCCATTCATGGGACAATTGCCATCGACGAGAGGAACTGTCACTCGGGTGTTTCTTCATAGTGGTGTGGACTATGCTGGTCCAATAAACATAAGAACCTCAAAGGGCAGAGGCCATCACGCATATAAGGGATACATATGCCTCTTCATATGTATGGCTACAAGAGCTATACATCTCGAACCAGTAAGTGATTTAACATCCCAGGGGTTTTTAGCTGCTTTCAAAAGGTTCGAAGCCCGTCGCGGTCACTGCACAGATCTGTGGAGTGACAACGGTACAAACTTTGTTGGTGCAGCTCGTGAGCTCAAACAGCTATTTTCCAGTGAAAAATCATCGATGCTGTCTGAAATTGCAAACAATTTGGCAACAAATGAAACAAATTGGCATTTCATCCCGCCTCATTCCCCAAACTTCGGAGGACTCTGGGAAGCCGGGATTAAATCTACGAAATACCATCTCAAGAGAGTCGTCGGCAACTCAACCTTGACATACGAAGAGCTGGCAACAGTATTATCACAGGTTGAAGCATGTCTCAATTCTAGACCAATTTCACGATTAAATGACAACTGTAACGACCCAATGCCTTTAACTCCTGGTCATTTCTTAGTAGGAGAACCCTTAGTTTTGGCACCAGACTACAATTATGAGACTGATAATATCAGCAGCCTAAGAAGATGGCAGCTGACTCAAAGAATGGTTCAGGATTTCTGGCGTCGCTGGTCGCGTGAATACCTTACCCAGTTTTATCATAGGTACAAGTGGACTCATCAAATTCCCGAACCTAATGTCGGAGATGTAGTTTTAGTTAAAGAGGATAATCTTCCTCCGGCTAAGTGGTTATACGGTATCATTACAGATAAACATACTGGACTGGACGGAATTACGCGTGTCGTTAGCCTAAAATGTAATGGTAGTAGCATAAAAAGATCGGTAGGAAAGTTATGTATCCTACCTTTAAATAATTAGTAATAGTGTAGATATTAAGTATGTATGTATATTTTAGTAAGTAAAACTGCAAATCAGTTAACGTTTTTATTATAACTGAATTTACTGTCTTCAATTAAAACTCAACCCTTCTCGGATAATGTAAAGGGTACTTATATTTGTTTGGCGGTGACCAGTATTTTATACACAAGGTAAAAGCTCTTTTTGTTATCTAATTTTTTTTAAATTGTTTTATTGATCGCTTGGTGGGCGGAATGACTGCTGTGCCGCCACTTTGTTGCTTGAGACGGATTTAAGAACAATTCTTTCAGTTTGTCCTTGGTGGGCGGAATGTTTAACCGTCTCACGATTCCCTTGGAATCATTATTAAAGTTTGTTTACATTATTAGTTACAGTAGACCTCAACAGATGGCGCTAGTTGTACACATTTTAGGAATATTTAATCCTTAGATTGTAATTGCAAATATGGCATATAGTAATTAAAAATATACTGAAGCGTATACAACATAGCGCAAATGCCTTTGTTACTCCCAACCAATTTATAACTAAAATGTATTAGTTTCCTAATTTGTCGCTAGAGGTCACTATTACGTCCGGCGACAATCCTGCATCGCGCTGTTAAGAGTTTTCTCGATTGTATGGCATGCGCGACGATGGTCATATTTTGGTATCCACCTCACACCTATTGTACTATTGCAATTTGGTATATTATACTAGTGTAGTATCGAACAGTGGTTTTATTTTTGGGACCCTCGTGACGAGTGAACAATGACTTCTTTATCGTTTTTAGTAAAGAAATGAGATTAAATTTGGAACAGCTGTCAAAACTCAAGTGGGTCTCTATTCTAGTATCCATAGATAATAAAACAGTTATTGATACGAAACGTCAATTCAGTATGTTTTTTAATATAAACTGCACAATATTTGATCTCGAGTGACATGAGAATAGAGACTTCATCCGTTTGTCAATGATTTAAAAAAAAAAATGGTCTCGCCGCCATTATGTTGACGTTTTGCTGAACGAAAGTACAATTTTGTTGAATTGAATTGAAAAAGTTGTTTGTAATTTACATTTTTGTTGAAAATATGAATAGTAAGTAGTCTTCTCGGCGTGTGTGTGATGTGAAAATGCGCCGGATATCGGAAATATGCAGCCACGATTGCAATAAATAACTTGTTGCCAGAAAATATTGTTTCTGAACCCATCATGGAGGATTTATAATATGTGCAACTCTGCATAATTTGGCCTTAAAACACACGTGCGATCTTATTATGAAACTCGCCTATCGGCTCGTTTCATGAAAACCGCACTAGTGTTTAAGGCCTATCATTATGCAACCGTTGCATAAACTACTATATAATAATTATATGTGACCTTTTATATACTAATACATGATTCGTAGTGTTTACAACCTGGCGGGAGGGAAGTGATCAGGTTTAGTGGCGCCACCCCCGGCAGGAAATGGTAACATTCGGCCATCCTGAAAAGGCCGTGACCCACGGCCTGGGGCGTCTCTGGCATCTTTGTTGACAGCACTCTGCAAAAGAAGATATACCACCGGCAATAAAAGTGTGTTTAAGTAGTATAATACGCTATTGTACTGTAACCTAACCCTTCTTTCAAAGTTTCAAGTAAGGGGCTGTCTTTAACCGCAGTCTATCTTTTATGATAATGCGTTGTCAGAGTAAATACATACACATAGACACATACACAGTGTAGTTACTTATTTGTCATTAAAATTATGGGAGTATTTATTAAGGATCACATAGTTTCAAGATTACACAGTCACCATTAGTTATTCACAATGGGATATTTTTTAATTTCACACAGATTACACAGTATCAAGCACATATCAAGCGCCAATTACTTTTATCACAGGCAATTACACAGATATCACTTAGACTCACTAAGATCTCGCTGCATCCATTTATAAATGAATTATTTAGCCAACCACAAAGTTTTATTTGTATTTAAAGTAAGTTTTTGTTTCCCGTTAGCTAATCTACGCAAAACTTTCACATAGTCATTATTAGTCTCGTGCCATCTGTACCATTCTAATCAAAGTCTTGACATTGGCACATAGTAAAGTCAGGATAAAACCAATAGTAATAGATAGCAAAAATAGATTTAATTTCATTTACATTTGTTATTTTAATGTTGTTTTCTTCATTACATAATATAAAACAATTAAATATAACATTATTATTATTATATTAATAGGTTGACACTCGATTGTAATACATTGGTGTAAATAATAATTTTAAGATAATCTGAATAATTGTAATTTAATTAATGAATTAAATTAATTAAAAACGAATAATTTTATGATCTACGTATTATAATAAAAATTGAGTTTTATACATTAACTTCTCTTGTTTTTGGCACTATCTATATACACAATTACACATGCGTTTTAACTCTCTAAAAGATCTATCAAGGCATCCCTATCCACCTCGTGATCGCTACCAGAGCTATCATCCTCTAAAATTGTGGATTGGTATGGCCTTAACGTTTCAGCACGAACTATAGCACTAAATCTCCTATAACCTTTCATTCCTTTAATACTCACAATAGTGTAGCGGTCTAGTGATTGTAGCGCTTTAGAGATTTTATATGGTCCTTTATAGCGACCATCTAGCTTTCTTGTTACGTTTTCCGTTGTATCTCTAGACGTACCGCCTTTCCACAAGACTAGCTGTCCTACCCTATATTTCGGACACTTCTTACGTTTTTGATCAAACTTACTTTTCATAAGAGTCATATTTTTGTCAATGCGAAGCTTAGCAGTTTCCTTTCTAGCCTGTAATTGTCGCTGTTGAGAGTCGTGGTCTTGAGGTGCGTCTGTTGGGTACGAGGGGAAACGCGAATTGTTATGACCGAACATTGATTGAAACGGAGCCATGGTGGTAGTCGAGTTTGGGGTATTATTGATACCCCATACTACATCGTCAAGTTTAAGATCCCACATGCACTCGCTCTCCGACATCGTGTTCAATCCGTTTAATAAAGTTCTATTAACGCGCTCTACCTGTCCGTTTGAGCGGGCACTCGCTATAGCATTCAATATGTGTTTGAATTGCATTTGTTCAGCAAATTGCTTAAAATAACGGCTCGTAAATGCTTTACCTCTATCAGTAATTACTCGAACGGGATTGCCAAATTGGGTAGTTATCTCTTTGAACAATTTTATAGTCTCAATGGAACTACAATTCTTAGCAGCTTTAGCAAACACAAACTTTGTAAATGAATCTATTACTACAAGAATGTATGTATTTCCCTTCGGGTCTTTACGAATGGATCTAAATGGTCAGCGTGCAAGGTGCGCATGGGTATCGCGGGCTTACTAATAGGATATAACTCTCCTTCTAACCTGCCATAGTTATCTTTACCAAATGCACATTGCAAGCAAGAGTTTATGTATTTCCGTATAAATCTTGTCATTTTCGGGAACCAAAATTGCGCTTTTATAGTTTGCTCACACTTTTCAAACCCTAGGTGACCTGCTTGGTCATGTAGTCTTTGCATCAACCCATATTTTGCTAATTTTGGTATAACGAAACGTTCTCCCGCGAGTGTCTTTCTATACAATACATCATCTCTAGCTACATAGTTTTGTACTATATCCGGATTAGTTGTATTTTCACGAAGCTGAGACAAGATGTTTTGAATGCCATCATCTTGTACTTGTAGAGTCGTTAACCAATCCGAACGCTCTATCATTAGCACCGAGCCTAACACAGGGTTCCTACTTAATGCGTCTGCGTGCTTCATTCGTTCGCCCGGCCTATATTCGATATCTATGTCAAAATCTTGAATGGTTAACCACCATCGAGCTATACGTCGTATTTAATCTTTCTTTGTTAGAGTTGTGCGTAAAGCTGCGCAATCAGTAACTACTTTACAAGGGATTCCTGACAAATAGATGCGAAATCTTTTAAGGGATTCCACCACCGCAAGCGTTTCGAGTTCATAACTGTGATAGTATTTTTCCTCTTTCGAAGTGACTCTACTGAAATGAGCTATGGGTTTTAAACTACCATCGCGTTGATACTGCATGAGGATGCCTGCTAATCCTAGGCAGCTTGCATCAGTGTGCAATTCTGTCGTAGCGTCTTTGTCGTAGATACCTAATACCGGTCGTTGGATTAACCGTTCCTTTAAAGTAGCGAACGCATTTTCCTGCTCAAGACCCCAACGCCATACAACATCCTTCTTTATTAGTTCAGTCAATGGCTGAGCAATTTGTGCGAAACCATGTATAAATTTCCGAAAATAGGATGTCAAGCCTATAAACTGTCTGATCTCGTGAACGTTCCGCGGTCTTTTGTACTGGGTGACGCAATTTATTTTAGCCTGTCCCGGTTGGATAGTTCCTGCAGTAATCTCATGGCCTAGATAATTAGCGGAGATTTTGAGAAAAGAACATTTGCTCAAGTTTAATTTCAAATTTGCTTCTGTCAATAGCTGCAAAACTTGCTCCAATAGGTGAAGCCCCTGCTCTACAGACACTGTGGGAATCATAACGTCATCTAGATATAGAGCAATATCTTGGCTAACTTTACCTAAAGTCATTTGTATGAGGCGTGAAAATACTGCTGGAGCATTAGATAACCCAAGAGGCATTTTTATGAACTCGTATTGGGCCGTTGGTGTTACGAAAGCCGTCTTATGTATGGAATTTTCATCGACTGGTACTTGATAATACCCCTGCGCGAGATCTAGAGTCGTAAAAAAACGACTTTCCTGACAATTTTGTCACCTGATCCTCGATGTGAGGTAACGGGTACCGGTCCTTGACAGTACGTGCGTTTAGTGCCCTATAATCTACACAAACCCTATAATCTTCCCCCTTTTTCTTAACGAGTATCACGGGGCTCGCGTACTCTAATGTTGTTTCTCTTATAATCCCGGCATGAAGAAGATCCTGCACCTTATCGTTAACTATTTCGTTTTCTTTATGAGAAAGTCTATATGGTTTACAATGCACTGGCTGATCGGTAGTAGTTTTAATGTTCATCGAAATGTAATTCGTACACCCTAGATCATTTGTACTCCTAGCGAACGAATGTGTGTACTTGTTAAGCAACGTCGTGAGCCGTTCGCATTCTATATCGCTAAGCTCACCTACAGCAATATCGGATAACTTAATTTCAGCATTTTCAGCGTAGTCTGTGGATTGTTCGATTTGAAATATCTGAGATTCGGGATTATACTTTTTCAACACAACAATCTCTGACCTAGACACTAATTTGTTAGCTTTCCAATAGATATCAAGAATGGTTGCTCTACCTCCCTATCTTTACAAGGGTAATCTATATAAACCTCGACATATGTATAGCTTTGTTTTGGTATAGCATAGTCACTTTTTAAATGAATCGGAAATTTAGTGACGTATTCATGTGAATCCAATTGAATATCTGTCAGTACTTGACTCAAAATACGAGATTCTACAAACTGCGCTGAAGCCTCTGTAGTAATCAAGCTTACATTTTTCTGATTAATCATTTGTTGCCCGATTATTAAGTCAATATCATCTAATTGACAATTAGTTATTTCTATAACACCGTGCAATGTAAGGTTATCAATAGACACTGATATTTCACATGAGCCAAGCGAGTGTGAATAATGACTTCCGAAACCCCTCGTTATTACAGGAGAGGGTGCAAGGACGAGATCAAGCTCTTGAGCTTTTATCAAAGTAAGTACATTTAGCTTACTACCTGTGTCTATGTACGCTAGTAAAGGTTTATCATTCACACTGACTTTCCTTTTATAGATATCAAGGTAAATATCGACAGTTATGTGTAAAACATTACTGACCTGATTATTTCTAAGTCCATTTTGTGGAGTTGTATTTGCTGCAAACCAGCATGTAGCGGCCGTGTGCCCGAAGCGCCGACAGTTGTCGCAGTGCTGCTGCTGTCTGCAGTCCCGCGCCTCGTGCCCCGGTTTCCGACAGGCGTAGCAGAGCTTGGGTGGATAGTAAGGGTGCTGCGATGTACTAGTTCCCGACGCGATGGCACCTCCTCTTCTCCACGTTGATTTTCACGCAACATAAGCAGTTTCCACACGTTTTAAATTTTCTAATGATGATAAATAACCATAATACAGTTGTTCCGGTGTATCACAGGTGTATGCTAAAGCGATGGCCCTCAACTCATGCGGCAGCCCTCTAATAATACAAGATATTGCATTACTACCGTCAATACCGCATTTTTTGACCAAGGATAATTTGTCGTGTTAATATTTTGTCATCGTTTCCATATCAGTCTTAGTCCTAACTAGTATCCGCTCTAAGCGATCCACATAATCCGTAGGACGAGGAAAAGCAGTTTTGAGCGCCTCTTTCCACTGGTCCCAATTGAGATTATAATCTTCTAAATCGTCATACAATTCTCTCGCGGATCCGCGAAGGCGGATTTGCATGATGAATTGGCGATCTTTGTGGTCCCATCCGTAGACATCACCTAGTTGGTCTATTTTATGGATCCAACCGACCACATTATTGGTCTGATCGTCTGGATAAAACTTAGGTATGACTTCAGCTTCAGTCGGAGTGATGCGGCGTCTTTTGTACGGCAAAGCGCCAGGTGCAGATCGGTCAGGTAAGAAAAAAAAATCACTATTCGTACCTTCGTCTTCTGATGTTGCAGGGTCGCTGTGTGGCCTTTTCCGGCAGCCCAAGCCGCCAATATAGGGACCGGACATCCCCACTTCTGAGATTTTACGTCGATACGCCGAAATGGGTTTATTTAAATGAAATACAGTAGAAACTTTCACATCTTATAATTCGGGCAGAGTAACGTCTTACACAAAATATTGATTAAGAATAATATGAACTGACGGTAACACCACTTTTATATGATTTCAAACAATCAATCCCAACTGTGAAGTCAAATAAATTCCTCGTAACGAAATTATGATTAGCCGTACGTACAACACTTAATCAATTGAACATGAATTACTCTAAATGCTTATTATTATTAATTAACAATAGTTCTTCCGAAAATTAAGATTGAATTTCTAAAACAATAGTTAATTGTAACAACATTAGCCAATAGCAAAGCTCATTCAAATACTATTAAGATTTAATTATCGCAATACTTGACAATTCAGTGCATGAACATTGATAATATTAGTGACGACGAGGATAGCCTAGTTGGTAGTGACCCTGCCTCCGACGCAAGCGTCCCGGGTTCGATCCCCGGTACGGGCAAATATTTGTGTGATGAGCACGAATGTTTGTTCCTCAGTCTTGGATGTTTCCTATGTATTTAAGTATTTATTTCTCTATATAAGTATTTATATCGTCATCTAGTACTCATAACACAAGCCTTTAGAGCTTACTTTGGGACTAGATCGATTTGTGTAAAGATTGTCCCCTGATATTTATTTATTATTATTAATAAAGTAATTTTATAATAATTATATGTGACCTTTTATATACTAATACATGATTCGTAATGTTTACAACCTGACGGGAGGGAAGTGATCAGGTTTAGTGGCGCCACCCCCGGCAGGAAATGGTATGGTAAATATGATATATAAACCATATCACTTTCTGGGCCTTACGTTGGGAACGACACTAATCGTTCGAAGTTAGCTCAGTGTATTCTTTCCTAATTAAGTAATGAAAAGTAAGTTTGTCGTAAAGTAAAATTATGTAAATGAGAAAGTGAGACTCTTATGAGGGCGTGAGTTTGTTTTGGTCCAGGGCGAAAGGAATCTATATTTATAACAATTAGATGGGCGCCTGATCCATTTCTGAACATCAAATGATATTGTTTAAATGAAATACTGACCTTCGATTTGACACGTTTATTGTAATGTCTGTAACACTTCTTTATTTATTTATTTATTTATTTATTTATAATTAATGTACAATAATAAGTTTACAGTTTCATAACCAACACACCTATTATGTTAAATACAGTTCACAACAAGGAGAGACAAATAAAATAAAAACAACACACACATCATTACAAATTACAACTAACATAGCAACATATTTATTTTAATTTCCAGCGACTGCCAGCTGTCAGCAAACATATCAGTGTCTTGAACCTCGCATACAAGCGCATTTATTAACTCTATCGCCCTAGCCGTAGGAGAATTCCGGGCGCGATGCGTCCGGAACCCCTCCAAAGCTGCGAACAGCGGGTGCCGGCGACGAGCCCCAGCCCTCACATATTGCTCAGGAACGAACAAGCGCAATCGCTCGAGAGCTAATGGGTTATCAACGCCATTGCGCAATAGCGAACAATAGTGCATAAGAAGCTGCACTTTCCGCCTACTGGCCAAAGTGGATAATCCGACCATGCCCGATACAAAAAGAGAAGGATACAGGAATGGGTAGTACCCATACATCTTTTTGTAGAGATACCGTGCGAATTTGCGTTGCACCCTTTCCAGCAGCACAGTGTAACTTGCTTCAAATGGATCCCATACCAGAGAGTTGTATTCAAGCTTACTTCGCACGAAAGCATTATACAATATAATGGGAACCTTGACATCTTTGAATGGCGCTGCAGTTCGCATGATGAACCCTAAGGCCCTACCAGCGTCCTTGCATGTCCGAACAATGTGATCACGAAAGTCCAGCCTTGTGTCCAAATTTAGGCCCAGATCTCGTATATTCTGCACACGACACAATGAATTGCCCTCCAAGCAGTAAGTTGCGTCAATAGGCAATCTGGATCTTGTAAAAGTCATTATTTTGCATTTATTTACGTTGAAAAACAATTTACTGCTCTGAGCCCAACTCATCACTGCATTTATCTCGGACTGCAGGACCTCACAATCTAAGGGCGTATTGATCGCATGGTAAAGCTTTAAGTCATCCGCAAACAACAGACACTGGGCATCTTTGACAACTGCAGGGAGGTCGTTTATCATAATGGTAAATAGAGTC
Organism: Tortricodes alternella; assembly: GCA_947859335.1. NCBI lineage: Eukaryota > Metazoa > Arthropoda > Insecta > Lepidoptera > Tortricidae > Tortricodes > Tortricodes alternella. The sequence continues at coordinate 14,156,670 of OX401985.1, forward strand.
GGTCCTAGAGTGCTTCCCTGGCTTACCCCAGATCGGGTATAATACTCCTTAGACGAGCGACCTGCCAATTGAACGAATTGTTTTCGGTTCCTAAGGTAACTAGCTAATAACTTAAGCATACCAAAAGAAAACCCAAAGATGGAAAGCTTGCCAAGTAAAATATCATTATCGACTAAATCAAACGCCTTTTGGAAGTCAAAAAAGGCCGCATCGACTTGCCGCGCTTTATCCATATGCTGAAGCGTATAGTCCACAAAATTTGCATTATTGGTGCATGTTGAGCGCCTAGCCCGGAAGCCATGCTGGGCATCATTTAAATTTGATGCAACCTAGAGACAAATTTTCCGATTTATAATGCTCTCGAAGACCTTTCCAAAAGCCGGCAAGATAGCAATAGGTCTAAAGGTAGTTATGTCCGTGGATGATGGGTCTTTTGGGACAGGCGTAACCCTAGACACTTTCCAAGCTGAAGGATAGTCGCCATTGGCAGCAGAGAGATTAAAGAGATAGAGTAAGGGCTTTTCTAACACCGATACGCAGTCTTTGATAACAAATCCAGGTATACCGTCCGGTCCCGGAGAAGTTGCGGTTTTTAATTTACGGACTGATCTACGCAAATCGTTGGAGGTAACCTGGTCAAACGTAACATGAGAGGTGCTTTGATGGACATTCCCAATCCGCATCGCTTCTGCGACGTTAAGCGAGGGCACATTAAGGGGAAACACAGAGCTAAAATGCTCGGCAAACTGCTCTACGGCTTCCTCATTAGAGACAGTCTTGCCTCTGTACAAGTAAATACCCTGCGGCTGCCTACTCTTCCGTTTATCCTTCACATGCTTCCAGAATTCTGCCGGCTCCTGACAGATTTTCCGCAATATGATGTTCGTATGCTACACTAATGAGACCTTTTACACGCGTTCGATAATATCGAAAAAGCTCTCTATTAAATTCAAGTCCATGCTTTTTGAACTTCACCAAATGAAAGTATTTCAATCGAATCGTTTTAATTATTTCCGACGTGTACCAGTTAGGGTATTTATAACGGGTAGAACTATTTACCGGGGCTCTTAAAGGTACATGTCTATCCAAAGTACTATTTAACTTAACGTAAAACATGTCAATAGCTCGATCAACGTCACTTAGCCTATGCATTTCTGACCAATCAATATTAGCTATATCACAGTATAGTGAGACAAAATCGGCTTTATTAAAATTCCACCGAAAGCTTTGGGGAACGGTTGGCGAACTAGGAACAGGGGTTTGCCTAAGCTCAATGCTAGTTTTGGGGAAAGAGATATTAACATCGAGTGCAGGATGATAGGCGTCCAATGGAACCATAGAATCAATATTGCGCTGCACGCAGACAGCATCGTCGCTCATATTAGTCAAGACTAGGTCCAAGATACCGCCGTATGTGTTATTAATATTATTACACTGCTGCAATTGACAGAAGCTCGTAAAATGCTCGTACTGGTTTACTGAACTCGAAGTGAATGAGTTAAGATTGAAATCTCCTATAATCATTATATCAAAAGAAGAAAACCTACATACAGCATTTTCAATACATTCCAATACGTTAAGAAATTGACTTTCATTATAATTGGGAGGCAAATACACGACACATAATAACAATTTGATAAATTTTCCAGTCAGACATGCAAATAAGAGTTCATTTTTGTCAGATAGTCCATCAACATCCGTAACATCCGTAACAATATGCACAACATATGTATTTTTAACAGCCAGGAGAACTCCTCCCCACCCGGCATCACCAACGCGATCTTTACGAAACACAACATAATTGTCGGGGAACAGCTCTGCACTTCTAACAGAACTTGTTAGAAACGTTTCAGTCAAGGCCAGAATGTCGAAGTTACTTACTTCGACGTTGCTACGGAAGTGCGCTGTTTTTGATCGCAGCCCTCTTACATTCTGATAGTATAAATGCAGCGTTTTATTGCCATCACTTTTTACTAATTTCTTGGGCTCGAAAATTCTGCCGCCAGGGCTTTACGCAAACGTCCTCCGCCCAGTTAGCAGAATTTAACACCTGCTCTGAAAATTTAAAGGGAGCGCTCAGCTTAAAAGATGCGTAATTCCCCCTAGCTTTTAACGACTCCACTGAACATACAGATTCTCCGCATATATTTGTCAGATGTGAACGAACTTGATCTTCCGTCGTGCCAATCTTCAAATAGAACACATGAATATGCCGCAGTCTCTCCGATGCTTCAAGTTGAGTAGTACCCGGGGCCGCAGTACCACGCTTCACACCTGCAAGTTTACGCGCCGAACGCTTCTGAACAACAGTCCAACTGTCGTCCATCAACTCAGAACCCGTCACTCTCACCGACACGTCGTTATTCCGCAATCCAGACACATCAGTAGGCTGCTGGACGACTATCTGACTGGCTGGCGGCTCAGCATCGCTTCGCTTTACAGAAGGGGGTTTCCCAGACTTATTTGTCACAGCACGACTTTGCAAGGGTTGCAATGGTTGTTTACCCTGTTTCTTGCTCGGAGAAACCAGAATGGAGCTCGCCGATGGCACATCAGGACTGCGCAGATTAGGTATGGAATCCAACTTGGCCTCCAACTTGGCCTCCATAGCAATGACTCTGCTATTTAACTGCTTAACTGAGTCCGTTAACGCTTCGAAGTGACTTGCGATCACTTTGCCAATTATAACTGGCAGGCGCTCATTCATTACAACTTCAAGTTCCTCTCTTATTAAAACTCGCATGCTGTCAAGACATGCAGAATCACCCATAAGTTCACCAAGTGATAGGTTTGAGACGTCTTGCGTTTGCCGGTTCTCTGTTACATTTGCACAAATTAGATCATAGATCGCCTTGCATTTAGAGCACTCCAGGAATCTTCGACTGTCAATGACACTCAGGCATCCAGCACAAGTTTTTGATGTTGACGCCATCTAGTAGCAGTTGGCAGTACCACTGAAGTATCCGTGTAGTTGATTGTGTAGCAAAATTTCAGGCGGTTGCGTCACCGTTAGAATGGTTTAGTGGTTATGAAGGCGGACTCACATGCAGGAGGTCGAGGTTCAAATCCCGTCACTGTGGCACTTTTTCTGTTTTCTGCAGGATCCGCCCTATCAGATAACGTCGATATCTGTGTCTCGCTTGCGCCGCCCACAAGGTGGAGTCTTCCGTAAGCTCGCCACAAGAAAGAGCGAGAATTGATATTTGGTCGATCGTCCAATCACGAATTTTAAATTTGATTTTAATTAAAATTCAACCAAAAACCGAACACACGTCTGCTCTCAGCTAAGTTCGCGGTCTTGTCCTTTATACACTGAAGACGATGCGTTTCTAAAGTTCACCACACACTATCGTCACACGGATTAACAGGTGGCACCGATTCCGCCAACCTTACACGTTATAAGGTACACGAAGAACATGTGATGCTCATGCATGTCAATCAAGTAAACATACAGCATCAAATCATAATCAGTAGCTCGTTTAAGTTCGAAAGATAAAGAAAGTTCGGTTTGTCTCATGTCACAGATGTTCGCACAAAACTCGATGAGAAACTTAGCTGGCGGAAACAACACGGACACTACCGTTTGTTCTCTCTGAGTGTAGTAGACATCAGCCAGTCTTGATCTTCAATTAAGTTAAGGTAACATAAAAAAACCCTGGGAACAAAATATTTACAGTTTAGAATCTATCTATCTCCTCTGCTGCATTGGGAGTGAAGAAATAGCATAGAATGCGTGCAGATGCTTATCATCCTGGCATGTCGTAAAAGTCGACTAAGGGACGGGTCGTCTCCAACATGGTGGACTATCTGTATGGGCGATGGGCTGATCACCTGTCACCATACGGTTCATCATACCATCTTAGGACTAATTAATCGAACGTGGCTACAAGTAGTCTTGTGGCTCTGCCCATCCCATTAGGGATTTCGGGCGTGATAATATGTATGTATGTAGAATGTATACTTTAAATTAAATATTGTCATCGCTCTAATCAAATATAAATCAAATGACTTTCCACTATTAGGTGGGTTCTTTTTAAGTGCTGAGCTCATCTGAGAGAAATATAGGTGACGTGAATGGTGAATGTGTGAAGTAAGTTTTTGGACTGTAATTGGAAACAAAGTATGCCTATTAGTAACAATCATAGTATATATCAACAAGATGTTGATGAAGTTATAATGACACACACTTACCGAGGTTTTATAGTTAATCCACAGTTTTGGAGCTATGGGACTACATAGATACGCCGAAAGACTTTAGTCTGACAGTGCGCGCGGTAGAACGGAACGCAACTGTCATAATAGATACTCAAAACGAGTGTTTTGCTCTGATTTTTAATTGTGAAAATATAGTTATTTAGTATAAATTTATTGTGAAACGAGTGTTAAATAGTCATTGAGGATGTTGACAATCATCGTCAATGATACTGAATCATCGGTAGTCAAGATAACGTACGGTTAGTAGATGTTTAATTCTTTTGAACACCTCAAAGTGTTACAAATATTGTGTGGCACACGAAATTGGCCCTTCGAACCGGATGTGCCACACAATATTTACATCATAGACAAAAATCTGTGTTCTGTTCTGAACATATTGGGGGCCAAGCAGAAAAGTAATTCAACATCTAAGTTAAAAATACGGTTAAGAAATTAAATAAACTTGAACCCATCTTCAGTTCAAAACACAAATTACAATATAAGAAACTTTGTCATTCTTATTCTATCAATCTAAAGGCTGATAGAATAGGTAAACAATTTTATACCAAATACCTACACAAAAACCAATTGAAATCTATAACTAAATGGTAGTCTCCGTACATTAGAAAACGATAAAATACATTTTCATAAATATTATTTAAAAACGAATTATGTAACTATAGTCAATAGGCAGAGGACAGACCTTTAAAATGCTAGTTCTGACGTCAAAACCCCTAGCAGTCTTTATATCCAAAGCCCTAACCTTACCCTGGGTAAACAGAAACAATTCTGCCTTCCCGCCAGTTTAATGGAGCAATATTATCCTCCTTTAATAAAACTAAAGTACCCACATTTAAATTGGGACATTCATTTCTCCACTTTGGTCTGCTTTGCAAAAGAACTAAATATTGCTTATGCCATTGTTATAAGAAATCATTTTGCAATTGAACACACTGCTTCCCGAAACTTAACCTAACTACCTATATTAACATTAGTAAGATCACTATCAGGATAGGAAGCCAGAGAAGCAACTGTCAGGAAATGTCAGAATTAACTTTTTTACAATTATGTAAAACCTTAATATGTAAGACATAACTCTTGTCATTTTATCAATATTTGAATGCTTTAATATACAACTATGAACTATATTTATTTCAGTGCATGTATTACAAGCTTTAGGCTTAGACTTTAACTCAGGCAAGTTGTCATGGTCACTTGAAATGGTATTGTCAATTTCCAAAATAGGTTGAACTACATCATCATTCAACGTATAGGAATATTTTTGGTCTTCATGAGACAAATTAAAATTGAATGGATTACCTCCAATTGCAACACAATTGTTACATGTTGAAATTTTGCCAGCAGGACCAGAAGACGCCAATGTGACGTAGTGACTTACTCTGTAACACCTGGAAAAATATGTCACATCCTAATAATAGCGAGATCTCTTCTTCTGATGATATTTTAAATTGTGACATGTCAAATGTTTGCTGAGGGAGAGGACAGGTTATATTTTTTGTGACACAACATTGACCTTAAGTTTGAAATCACTGACAGAAGAATAAACAGTAATTTCTACAAGTGGTAGAGCCAAACAGTAATCCTAAGTAGATGATTACTGTTCGAATGGGCCGGCTCGACCGGGGTAGTACCACACACACTCTCACATAATATCGGCGTAAAGTAATAGCTTGCTATTGCGTTTCGTACGGTGAGTGAAGAGATCCGGAGGCCTATTCCTCATCCCCATCCCATCCCCAATCCCCATCCTCCCTAGACTGGCAACGCATTGGCAGCACCTCTGGTGTTGCAGATGTCCATAGGCGGCGGTGACCGCTTTCCATCAGGTGGGCCGTCTGCCTGTTTGTCAGCCTACTCCTTTCTCAAAGGGCTGGCAACGCATCCGTGATTCCCCTGGTGTTGCGGGTGTCCATGGGCGGCGGTGAATGTTTACCATCAGGTAAACCGTCTGACCGTTTGCCCCCCTCTTACTATAAAAAAAAAGTAATATCTGCCTTTTTGGAAACAATGTTTGTATTTTCACATACTCCCGTCACCAGCTCATCAGTTTTATATACATTACAACTCAACTGATTAAGTGTTTTCTCTGTAATAAAAGAAACTTGACTGCCAGAATCCAATAAGGCTATAACATAGTTAAATGAACCATCATATTTCATTAATTTAACCATAGCGGTTAGCAACAACACACTTTTTTGTGTCTGTAAAGAATCTTGCATATTTGCAATATGATTAGATGACTTTAAAATTAAATCACTATTATTTACTTCCAAGTTTACATCTGTAAGGTTCGATTATATTTAAATAAGTAATGAAATGTACAACGGATTTCCTTTATATTTATATTTTTACTGGTAACATTCAGTGAATTACGGTTCGCGCCAGGAAGCGGTTGTGAGTTGGCGCGAAATATCGATGGCAGAGGGGAGCACTTTCTTGGTGGCTCACTTGCTTTCTAGGAGCGAAGCGGAACGGTTGGTTTAAAAAAATTGACCGAATGTACCAATTTATAAATTATAAGCAATTGTTATAAAATTATAGTTGAATAATAAAAAGTTCTCCCGACGTGGTATACTTTTATTTCGATTTGCTTACACGTCTATATTTACATCCTGACTCGGAAAATTATTTGTACTAACAGAAGTTAACTTACTCTTTGCTGACGAATGCAAAACAGTGTTATGCTGTTGGCTACAAGTCGCACACTTTATCCTCAGGAAACATTTTCCCAAATGTGCATTTAAACACAATTTGCAAAGATGATTATTAATTACAAATTCATCCTTTTCTTTATATGTAAGCATTTTAAATTGAGCACACTGAAATAACTTATGAGAACCTTGACAAAACTTACATGACACTTGAGAGACAGCAGCACTGGTAATATAGGACCTCATTGGTTTTGGCAGCTTCTCCTCAACAGCAGATGTTGTCTCCAAAACTACAGCTCGCTTCTCTAAGAAAGTAAGAAATTCATGCAATTTAGGTACCTCTTTCATGTCATGCTCAAGATGAAAGCCCCGGTAGGTATATAAATCCACCTTTTTAAACAAAATGTTAACCAAAAGCGTACCCCAGTGCTCAACACATTCGCCCAAATTTTTAAGCGCAGCCAAGTGCGTATTTACATTAGATACAATAGACCGCAAACACTGAACCGTGAATTAAGTTAGAACAGGCAAGTCAAGTATACTATTGACATGGTAGTTTACAATTTTGGGTATATTATTATACCTATTGTCCAGCAGCTCAAGAGCAACATTATAATTTGCATCAGTTAACATCAATTTTTTTATTAAATCTACCGCCTCCCCAGTCAGAAAAGAACGCAAGTAACACAACTTTTCACATAAGGTTAGTTTAGTATCAGAATGTATTACTGATTTAAACATTTATAAATGGATAATAATCCAATATATTTTTTCCGTCAAAAGACTTAATATTAATAGCAAGCAACCTTTTGAAATCTCCTGGCACTGCCGATACTGGCGTGGAAGATTCACCAGCACATAACTTTTTTATCTGCATACTAGCAGCGAAACCCGGCGTTGCTCGGGTTAAAATATACCGCACACTTAATGATCGTAACTGAGATCTGACTGACCAAAAAAGGTTTGACTCACGTTTATATACTGTCCGCAATCGAAATTTCTAGTGCCAAAATTTCTATTTATTAATAATTTTCAGTGTTTGAAGATATGGTGGAATTTCTTTGATCATTTGTGGAATTTTCAGAACAATGTAAAACATTCTGGATCAACTACAACACTAATTTTCATAGTTCTTATTAATAATTGTAAAATATTCTAGTCTACTCTAGAAAATTCCGGAAAATATTTCAAATATATTAAAACGTTCTGGAAAAATCTGAAATATTGATTAGATAGATTAGATTAGATTAGATTAGATAGATTATTTATTCCTCAAGATAAAATACATTATAAATTGTACATGTCAAAATACATGGATCTAAATTGAGATTGTCAGTAATTTAATTAAAATACAATGAAAATAGAATAAAATTACAAGTTCAACACAGTTAATACTTATGTCATACAAGTTACAGATTAGTTTAAAAATTGTATCTCCATAAAGGATCGTCCTTATTAAATAACAATAATAATACACGGGAAAAATGATAATTTAGTTACATACTATTTCAAAAACAAAATACACAATATAATCGGAATTTAAAGTCAAATAGCTTAAAATCTAAATTTTAATGTCCATAAGCTCATTTACCGAGTATAATGGATTTTCCAACAAAAGATTTTTCAGCCGGCGTTTAAATGTTTCGTCAGACGGTTCAAGTTTAAGATCAACGGGCAGACGCTCATAGTAAGTAGGTCCGATGACGCGCGGGTTCTTCCCTGCAAGTGCCATGCGACGGGGGACTGTTCTCCAACGCCCGGTACGGCGGAGCTGCTTGCCAGGAATATTGACGATCGCGAAAGAAGACAGATTTTTTCGAACAAACATAATAATTTCGAAGATATAAAGTGAGTAGTGTGTCATAATGCGCTGCGTTGCAAAGAGATCTCTGCACGAGTGTCTAGGTTTCACCCCAACCAATGTGCGTACGGCACGTTTTTGCATTATCATCACTCTACTGGCATCCGTGGAGTTACCCCATATGAGTGAACCGTACGACATCAACGAGTGAAAATGTGCAAAATAGACTTGTCTCAATGCATCATCAGAAATGAGAGATTTTAGCTTTCGCAACGCAAAGACAGCACTACTCAATCTATCACACAATTTGTCAACATGGCACTTCCAGTTTAAGTTCGTGTCCAGGGTGAAGCCAAGGAACCTACATTCGTCGCATATCGGCATCGGGATGTTTGCGACGCACGGAGGAACAGTGAGGCTTCGGCCCGAGAAAAACATGACATTGAATTTCATCTTATTCAACAGCAAGCCATTCGTCGAAAACCACTTCTGCAGCTGCTCACAACCGTCATGAATTTTCTCTCCGAGCTGCTCATACGTGCGCGCACTGACTATCACTGTAGTATCATCCGCGAACAGCACAGAGAGGCCAGCAGTAATGGCAGTGGGAAGATCATTTATGTACGTTAAAAATAGCGTGTTTCCTAATGCTGATCCTTGGGGTATCCCTAATTCCACACTACCACTGTCAGACTGCAGTCTCTTACCATCCGCTGTCAATTTTACTACTTGTTTCCGGTCGGATAAAAATGACGTGAGTAGTTGATGGCCATTTCCTCGTATTCCGTAATGATGTAACTTGTCCAACAGTAATTCATGATTGATTACGTCAAAGGCTTTGGACAAGTCACAAAATATACCTGCCATCTTGTGTTTTTCATCCAGACCGGAAACAATGCAATCAAAGATTTTATGTGCCGCGGTGGTTGTTGACATCTTCCGCCGATATGCGAATTGCTGATCCGTCAGCAAGTCGTTATCCTCAAGGTGTCTCATTATGTGGGTTGACAATATAGACTCCACAATTTTAGAAATGGTAGGTACTATTATTATAGGTCTATAATTGTTGACGTCACATTTGTTACCCTTTCCCTTGAAGACAGGACACACCCTGGTACTCTTTAGTACGTCCGGCTACACACCGGTTTCAAAAATAATATTTAATAAGACAACTAAAACGTCTGCCATTATTGGCCATATACATAATAAAATATTAGGCGATATGTCATACGTGTCAGCGGTTGTACGAGTCTTTAACATTGCCTGCATCACCTCGCTTAACAGGTCGCGCGTGACGGTTGGCAGGGTTAGTGTGGGCACTTCCGAGCCGTGCAGGTGCTGGCGGAGGTATTGTCTACACCGGGACTGATCACTTTGAATAACATATTTGGAGGCCAAACTTAAAAACTGTGAATTGAATGTGTTGGGTACCTCACTACTCGGAATATTCTCCTGTGATATTGGGTCTTTAAGACGGATATCCGACGACCTAGTTGTTGTACCTATTTCTTCATTTATCACTGTCCAAATTTCTTTTGACGGTTTTTTACTCGCAACCAACCTTTTTTCAACGTAGGCTTGCCGAGCACGTATCGTGGTAGATTTAATAAGATCATAGTAATTCGCAATACAGTCCGATATTATTAGGTTGTTGGGATACTGACGTCTGATTTCATGAAGGTCCCTGTGTTTACGTGTATATTCTAGCAGTTCGTCAGTTAACCATGGGACAATGTTGTTATTATTCTTAAATTTAAATGTCTTAACTTTAAAATGTATGTCAATGTAATATGTCAAAATGTTAAATAATTTATAAAATTTGGTATTGATATCAATAGTATTATCAAAAATATAGCTAAAATCATAATTAGAAATGTCACAATAAAATAAGTAAATAGACTCATCAGTAAACAAACGCCGTTCGACTCGCTGGTGATTTTTTTCGTTTGTCGTTTGCCCGTGATCGATTTCAAACTCATACCGCTGTGCGTTGTGATCGCTAATAGCAGTATCCACTGGCGACACAGTAAGGCATTCACGTGCATGGTTTGTTATACCACAATCAATGGACGACGCGCAGTTGGCAGTGACCCGTGTGCGAAAAGAAACGGTGTTGGTACACCCATAACTACTTAGTACGTCGTCGACCCGCCGTCTCAAACTATTGTCAGATAAATAATCCACATTTTGATCGCCGACTAAAAGGAACCTTTTATTTTCGTCAGCAAGCTTATTTAATAACAGTTCTAATATTTCTAATTAAATATCAAAGTTACCATTTCCGGTTCTATATAATGAAAATATAATCCATTTACAATGGGTAATTTCAATGGCTGTGCACTCAAAGTGATACTGAACGGAGAGGCTCTGTAGGTCATTACGCTTTTTATACGTTATACCGTTGCGTATGTATATAGCCACCCCGCCATGTGCGATGCGCGTACGGCAGTAGCAATTTGCCAGTGCATACCCACATAACCTCACACGTTCAATCTCACTTTGCCTGCACCAAATTTCACTTAAACAAAGAACATCTGTTTTTTCAGTGCTTGTTAATATATCTAGTAATGAAGTTTTGCCACAAATGGATCGTACATTTTGGTGTATAATAACAAACTTAGTGCTTACTTTGGCTGTGTTTTGACGCGTTTCATTGTTAAGTTTTTTGGCTGCACAATATTGAAGTGGCGCACTGATACTCCTTCCGGCCAGTTTTTACCATGTCTGACGACCCTTAACTTGTCTGCGGGAACATCTAGTCGGAACGACGAATAGCTACCCCGGGTGACCACCAGCTGCTCAGACACTGGCGCTGAAATGCCCATCTGAGCCTGTACGTGACGCGAGACATCCGCAGCAGTGGTGTCTACACTAAGGTTGTAGACATGTAGGCTAGCAACACGAGGGGCAGCTGCACGGAGTCCCACGGAGAATGGAGCTCGAGGCGAAGAGGCCTCCAGTGGAGGCTGCGCTTGAGTTGCAGTTACGTCGTCAGACGAAGGGGCGCTGACAGGTGTCTTCTTAGAACGGCCTTTATCCTGACCAGTGCTTATTGTATCCCAGCCAGTGTTAGTAGTAGGTGTTATGCGGCACAAACGAGGTGATTTTGGCTCGGGTGCAGGCGCAGAATTAATTATTGGAGAAAGGTTATTACACTATCACGTACTAATGTAAGTTACGCCATTCAGCACTGTCCCGAGCTTATATGAGTCGTACAATTGGGTCCAATTCGAAACGGTGTCTTCTTAATTTAAAATTTCCTAAACTTAAAATAAGAAACCTCAACCTCGATTGTGTACGGCACCAAGCAGTCAAAATCGAGTTTGACGTTTCTTATTTCAAGCTAAGCTACTTTTAAATTTAGCAAATACATTTTCGAATTGACTCTATTGTGTTAGAAAAAGATAGATATTGAATATTGATATTGATTATCTCAGTTAGTTGAGAATTCTTCCAAAATCTTTTAAATTATTCAAATTCAAGTGTTCTAGAAAGTTTGAGAGCATTCAAGACGATTGCAGACCATCCAGCATCATGCATAATTTTAAGATGCTTTTCGACTATTCTAGATCATTCTAGAACAATAAAGAACATTCTAGAACGTTTGTGAGTATTCTAGATGATAACAGACCATCTAACATCATTTTTAAATTTTGAGATTATTTTTAACTTTACAGATCGTTCTGGAACATTGAAGAACATTCTAGAACATATGAAAGCATTCTAGACGATAACACACCATCCTACATCATTTTAAAATTTTAAGATCTTTTTAGACTATTCTAGGTCATTCTAGAACATTCTAGAACAATTGAGAATGTTTTGATGACGGCAGACCATCTTACATCGTTTTAAAATTAGAAGATTGTTTTCAGTTTTTTTTTAATCGTTCTGGAACATAAAATAATATTCTAGAAAGCTTGAGAACATTCTGGACGATGGCTATTCTGTGACATTTCAAATTTTTGGATTATTTTAGACCATTCTGGAACTTTAAAGATCCTTCTTGACTATTTGAGCAAAATCTGAAATGTTTTAGAAAAGTCCCCATGCAATAAAATAGGACAGAAATATATTATTTTAAACTTTTACCAGCCACATCCACCCACGTCTACCTAGAGCAACCAAACTCCCTTACTTGCAAGTGCACACGTAGGGCCTTCTACCACTGCAACCACAAGTGGGTGGCAGTGGGTGGTCATGGAGAAAAGGCTGGACGTACAGACGAACACTCTCCTTTTATATATATATATATTGATTATGATTAATACGCTCCATACATTGATCAACACGATCATCAACTAAACCGACATCTTCAGGATCGTCAGAATAAAACCCTAATACATTTTTGTTATAATTTTGATACTCACTAAAAGCTTCTGAGAGTCGACGTTTCTTTTCTTTTAACAACTCTGTAGACGCCGCGTGAAATTGGACATCATCAAAACAGAACTTGAATATCCTAGTCACAGAACACAGAAAGAGGTTAGAAAGGCCGTCTGCCATAATTCGTACCGAAACCGCTGTCGCCGAAGCATCCCCGCTCGACGTTACAACTACTAGCATACACATACATACATACACATCACGCCCGAAATCCCTAATGGGGTGGGCAGAGCCACAAGACTACCTGTGGCCACGTTCGATTAATTAGTCCTAAGATGGTATGATGAACCGTATGGTGACAGGTGATCAGCCCATCGCCCATACAGATAGTCCACCATGTTGGAGAGAACCCGTCCCTTAGTCGACTTTTACGACATGCCAGGATGATAAGCATCTGCACGCATCCTATGCTATTTCTTCACTCCCAGTGCAGCAGAGGAGTACAACTACTAGCGCAAACGAAATAACTACGAGAATACGCACACACCCACAATAACCAAAGTCCGCTCGTGATTCGTGCGTTCGAATAGCCAGCCGTTGCCCCGCCCATACCGCTTCATTGACAAAAGCAATTTATTTTACATTTGCACTAGGCCTCGAGCATATCGATAATAGTTATCGATGATGTATCGCGCCCTCTATGCCGCGTTTTGAAGTGTATACTATTTCGTAGTTAATCAGGCGCTGTGTAAGGCGGGTTGCGTGCTGTGTCCGGCAGGTCGCGCTGTGTCCGGCGGGTTGCGCGCTGTGTCCGGCGGGTCGCGGTCGGTCCGGTGGGTTACGCGGTTTTTTTGTCTAATTTTTATTTCTTTATATGCAGCCAGGATTGCAACAAATCACTTGTTGTCAGAAAACATTGTTTCTGAACACATCATGGAGGATTTATAATAAGTATGTGTCTAGATAAAGTTAAGTATGCAACTGTACATAATTTAGCCTTAAAACACTCGTGCGATCTTATTATGAAAATCGCCTATCGGCTCGTCTCATAAACCGGCACTCGTATTTTAATGCCTATCATTATGCAACCGTTGCATAAACTACTATAAATATGCGCAAATACAAAAAAAAGTTTAAGTTTCTCGTGTGTAATTTTGAAACTTAATCATTATATTGTTATTTATTATTATATTGTATTTACTTTTTTATGTAAATTAAATATAGTTATAAAAACCCACAAGCTATTATAATATTAAGTTGAGACATTATACACCGGCTTCACATCAAGCCCGCCACTTTTAGGTAAATTGTTTTTATATTATTAGGAACAACATTGATAAAAAATACAGAAGTTATTTTAAATGATAAATAAATTCAAAAGACTTATTATAATAGGGTATAACAGGACCAAATGTACTTAAGCTGAACTCAGAGGAATTAACAAGTTACTTTGTAAACCAGGCTTAAGGTGTATTATGGTCGCAGCTCTGTAAGTGCATTAAAAGTTTTTTTTTAAAACACGCTTATCATTAATTATCGCTTTTTTGGTCCATTCATCAATGCAGAAAAATAAATAACTTATCGAACACATTGTTTATCTATAGTCGATAACACTAACTTTGGCCACATCACTAGTCTCATTACTTCGTCACGTAGGCAGTTTTTGGGAAACCATTAAATAACTTAGTTTTTAGACTTACCTGTGAAAAGAAATTCCATCTTTTGACACATTTGATACTTGGCTTCTGGCCCTGCACGTAATTATTGCACAAGACGACATTTTCAATTAATTAAACCGGATTTAACCGCGCCTCGACACTGTGACGCATCGCGCTCGCGACTGACTGCGCTGACAGCGAGTCGTGTTTGAAATAGCTCATTTGCTCAACTGCGCGGCACGCGTGCCCCGCCCACATCGCCTTTCTAACCTCTTTCTGTGTTCTGTGATCCTAGTCATCGCACCTTTCACATAGCCTCTTTTAGATATAATATCTTTTAATTCCATTGTAAATAGATATAATGCTAACTTATTTTAACAAAACTAAACTATTTAACTTTTAAATAGAAAATACAGCAAGCAAGATGTCCTTTTACAAATAATACACAACATTCTTCTGACAGTTGGCACTCCTGTCTATCAACGCGATGATTGGTCGGCGGCTGCTATCTCGTTCAGAAACAGCAAACAACGTAGCTTACCAAACAGTCCAAACCGCAACAATAACGCCTTGGCAGTGTGAAAGAAAATTATTTGCGTTGAAAGAGTTCTTTCGAAAAATATACCTTTTTTTAGCAATGTCGAGAAAAATACACACGATTATCAATCGGTAGTACAGACACTAAATTATCTTGCTGTCTTCTTCTTGTATTAGAAATCCATTACGTCATCTGACTCTTCTTATGTACATTTGAAAATGAAAAAACTTTAAGATGTGGTGTTTGGCGATTTATCTATCTATAATATAAAAATGAATCGCTGAATGTGTTGCTAAGCGCAAATCTCGAGAGCAGCTGAACCGATTTCACTAATTCTTTTTTTAGAATATTCCTTGAAGTACGAGGATAATTCTTACGGAGAGAAACTTTAAAAAATTGCCTGAAAAAGTCTAAAAACAACACTTCTATACTCCCATACAAAAGATTCGTAATAATACTTAAAAGTCAATTTGAACTTTAAATACCATACCATAAAGTTTAAGTGTTAGTGGAGAGGTTCCGGGAAGGCAAAACAACGATTTTTTTTTTTAAATATATGTTTATGTTATGTGTGTGTGTGTGGTGTGTGTGTGTGTGTGTGTGTGTGTGTGTGTGTGTGCGTGCGTGCGTGCGTGCGTGCGTGCGTGTGTATGTTTCTTACCACTCAGCTCCATATGGCTGAACGGATCTTGATGAGTTTTGGTATAGAGATAGATCTGTTTGTTTCGTTTTCACGCCTAAACCGCTAAGCTAATTTTGATGAGTTTTGGTATAGAGATAGATTGGACATTGGAGAAGCACATAGGTTACTTAAATTATTATCCTACGCAGACAAAGTCGCGGGCACCAGCTAGTTTACAATAAAGTTGCATAATCTCGAATAACTTTAGATACGTCATTTCCTCCCGGATGAAAATTCGTATGCGGATTGTTACTCGTAATATGATACTGTAAGTAATAAAAAAATCAGCTAAGTAGCTGTAGGTATGCCGAGGGAAAACTCGTCAGCTGGTGCATTTAAATAAGCGATAGTTGCTCCTCCGTTACACCTTTCAGGTGACCAGCTGACGATCTTTCGACCGCGATAGAGCCAGCTGACGATTTGATTTATTCATAATAGCAAATTAACTATCATCTGACAAATTCTTAATCGGGAGGCGACGGCAAAAAAAAAACTCATGATCATGACCAGCTGACGGTCTTTCCACCGCGATAGGGCCAGCTGACGATTTGATTTGTTCATAATAGCATATAAACTATCATCTGACAAATTATCACTCGGGAGAAGATGGCAAAAAAATTATTATAAATATAAATGTGATCCGGTAGGCAAGACGGATGTTGTTATCTATCGTAGGTATCTGTATAGATCTGTAACGAGGCGCTATCGCGACTCGTACAAAACTCCTTCGACTGATAACTTCTTCTACTTCTTCTTTCAATTTCTTTTCCAATTCCAAATTCAAAATTCCAAATTTAGATTGATGCTTCCGGTGCATTTGGAGCTACCTTTCAAAAAGACCTTTTCTCATAAAGAATGAAACCCGAATTGACTTATTACCAAAAAGAGCTGTTCTCGATATATACTATTCTCAATAAGACTCAATTTCAAATGGACTGAATCTCATTAAAACTGATTCAGAAAACGTCCCATTCCCAAAATACACTAAATTTGAATATCATATTGACCGATTTTCAAAATGTCCTATTCCCAAAATGCACTAATTTATAGTAACGGGCGATTCCCATATGACCGATTCTCAAAACGTTCTAGTCCAAATACCCTAGAATATCAGTTGTAACAAACACCTGAAGAAATAAGAGAAACGAAAGAACTACTTATAGAAAAGTTTTGCAGCTATAAAAATGTGTTTACATTATACTTATTATACGTACTACGATTTTAAAGGTTTTATTTTATTGAATAGTTTTTGATCGCAGCTTCGCTAGCGCGTGTTAAGAGTATCTGTACATTCCTCGGAAACTGTGAATTTTCCGGAATAAGAAGTAGGCTATATACCCTTTTCTTCAGGTATGACTACACCTAATATTCTAGGGTATTTTGGGAATAGAACCTTTTGTAAATCGGTCATTATGAGAATCACCGGATACTACAATTTAGTGTATTTTGGGAATGGGACATTTTGTGAATCAGTTTTTATGAGATTCAGTCCATTTGAAATTGAGTCTTATTGAGAATAGTATATATCGAGAACAGCTCTTTTTAGTAATAAGTCAATTCGGGTTTCATTCTTTATGAGAAAAGGTCTTATTGAAATTAGGTCATATTTAGTAATAGGGTATTTTGAGATTAGTTCCAAATGCACCGGAAGCAGATCGATAGATCGATTCGGACAATTGATCTTCACTACATAAGTCTACTTCTTGGACTTATAAAGAAATAAACCTTTATTTTATTACACACATATTGTAAAATACCTAACTACTTAGAATCATTATAACCACAGTTAAAAAGTGCAGTGCGAGTTGTAAAGGAAGCACAATTGATTACGTACCCGTTATCCTGCTATAAATAAGGATTCACAAGTGAGGCACTTAATTTTAAATAGAGTGTCACACAAAGCCTCCAAATCATCTCATTCCATAGCTTTTCCTACCTATTTTTATCAGTGTTTATACCATTGTTACAGAGTGCCTCGTATTTTTAATAATAAACTACCCGATACCATCCGTTGTTTTACCTGTCTCCATCCACCCTCACCTGCATCCAAACTGTCTACGTACCAGATCTATAGAGGAAGCCAGAGAGAGCAGTACCAACCTATGCTGCGCCGCCTAACTCAGTGCGGCAAGTTTACCACATAACTGAAAAGTTGCCGTAGCTACGAAGGTATGATCTTTGACATAAGTAAGTACATTACGTGTACATTAGGTGTCGTTAGGATTGCTTGTGTGCGCGCTTATCGCGGGCGAGTTATCAGTTGTGTTCAGTAATCAGCGCGCGGGACAGTCACCTCGGCACCTCCGGGGTCAGCCGCGCCGGCGCTATCATCGCTGGCCGAGACCCCTCACCAAATCTGCAAATTTACATTTCGGCGAATTGTTGGCTCTTTGATTAGTTCGCACATTTAGTGAAGTTTGATTTTGAATAAATAAGATCATTACCAGCGTCACTGCTGTGCTCTTTCACCGCGCCCGGTCGTGTTTGAGCGAAAAACATAAACCGTACTGCGCGATTCACGTTTAACTTAACTGACAGATTTTCCAATCATAAAAAGTCAAGGATCAGAACTACTTTAAAGACGAAAAAAAGGACTAAGTATAAAAAAAAATACCAGGTTTTCACTGCGATATTTTTGCTGAAACCATAATCTGTTGAGCGAATTTTTAAGTTTAGATTATTTTGTTAGGTTTGTTTTATAATAGTCCTGAAAAGTTTATGGTTGTGTATGAATATTGCGTCAGGACAATATATCTTGTGTTGCGACAGAAAGACTCTTATGTTACAAATTTTATCACGAAAACAAGGGACAACAACCCACGACCCAATCGTATTGTGCTTGTGGGTGTAATGCAAGTTTCAGGCTTCAGATTAGATTAGACGAGATTATTTTATTTCGTAAAGCAATTAAAGAATAATAAGAATAAATTAATAACATCATCACAAAATAAATATCAATAAAATCAATTGCACATTACAATTTAATGTCAATAAATTCCTTAACCGAGTAAAATGCATTATTTAACAAAAGGTTTTTTACTCATCGGCTAAACGATTCCTCATTTGATTCATTTTGAAATCGGCGGGCAGGTGCTCGTAGAGTGTGGGATCGATGAAGCGTGGATTTTCATTCGCAAGCGCCGTCAAAGAGGGTCTGTCCGGCGCAGGCGCCGTGTTCCAGGCCGGCTATCATGGTGTCCCCGAGGACCTGAACGAATCCAATCCAATGGAATTGTTTAATTAGCTAGTTACCCACCTGTAGGCTCTTTTACTCGTCATCTAACTATTCAACTAATTCTTATAAATGGGAAAGTTGGATGGATGGATGTTTGTTACAAAATCACGCCAGAACGGCTGAACAGATCTGGATTAAATTTGGCACAGATATTGATCATAATCTAGAATAGCACATAGGCTACTTTTTATCCCAGAAAATTTAAAAGTTCCTGAGGTAATAACTATAACCGAATTCCACGTGAACTAAGTCGCAGGCAGAAGCTTGTATATCATAAAATGCGCTAATATATTGTAAAAATTACTAGCTGAGTTTATTTCGGATTGTGGTCTAAATAGCCGCCGCCGCCCGCGCAGCCCTGCGCTCACGCCCTGCGTCCGTCTGACAAAGTTTAATTCAATGAGCGAAGCCAGCCGCCATTTTTTGTTAGGCAGCAGTAGTGTACATTTTGGATATTTGCGACTGGTCTTGTGATCTCCTCGAGGCATCCCAGTATAAATAGTACAGCAGATTTTATGTAATGTAATTTAGTATTCGGCTCAAACCCTGCCAGGTGTATGTGGGGCAGACGGGCATGTGGAAGACGACAAGTAGTACAACTTACTGAAATTCGAATATGAAGAATACAGGTGGTCGGGAACATCCTAGTGCGAATTCCGCGTACAGTACGTGCAGCGGATCTGGTCCGGTGTACGGCGGGTTATAAGCGTTGCCGGCCGTTGCAGCGTAAACGCGTCGCAGGGCGCAGGGCGGCCGTTCTCTGGGTAGTTCCCTCGCGCCCCGTCCCCGCGCCGCTCCGGCGCCGGCGCGCTATATAACGCGGCGCCCGCCCCGGGCTGTCACTCCCGCTCCGTTGCAGCTCCGCTCCGAGCACCCCGCAGCCGCACTCTACAGACTCCACAATGGTCGCTAAATTCGTCGTATTCGTCGCCTTCTTAGTTCTGGTGAGTATAATTTACCATAATATATAACAAATGACCAGACCAGCACTTTAAGTTTTACAACTTGTTAACTTTTCCTATTTTTCTATCTGTTTTTTAATATTTTACGCTTAATGCTGCTGTAACAAGTAATTTAGTATTGATTATTCTGAACACATTGCCACAATATTAGCTATATATGTATGTCCGATCCATCTTAGTAGTAGTAGATAAATAATTATTAGCATGTAGTGTATTTGTATAGCGCTCCGTGAATCACAGACGGTGCTGGCTGAAAATCAGCGCTGCAGGTGTCTTACACCTCAGCATTATGCTGAGCCAGTGTCCCATTCACTGCCGCGAGGACACACACACCACCATTTTGTTTTGTATTGTTTTTAATTTATATTTATGTTACTCTGTGTGTCTTCTATGTTAGTGAATAAATGTTTTTCTTCTTCTTCTTCTTCTTCTTAATTTTACCAACTCTACCTTACCACCTCTTGGCTTACTTTAATGTTGTTTCGTCGAGCGGCGCGTGTAACGCTTTATGTGTTGTGTGCAGGCGCACGCCGGCATGGTGCGTCGCGAAACGCCAGCTGGATCTCCGCTGGACGACTTGCAGAAGCACGCGGCTGAATTCCAGAAAACATTCTCGGAGGGCTTAGAGCAGATAGTGCACAGTAAGAACACGGAAAGATTCAATAAGGTGCTATCGGAGAGCTCCGACTCCGTGTTCCAGCAGCTCTCTACGTTCTCCAGCAGCCTGCAGGCCGCCGTGAGTACCGCACATGCGTCCTCGTCTGTCACCCACGCGCAGGGCCATGCTTACACGCTGCAAGCGGCTTTGTGTCCGACCGGTCTTCGTCGGAGTGGGTGCACTATGAGGCTTCAGGCCGCGGGTTCGATTCCCACAAACGCCAGACGTTTCCATCATAACATTACACTTGTATTATGTACTAGCTTTTGCCCGCGACTTCGTCCGGTTCTGTTATAGTTATTCCCTCGAAAACTTCCGGGATAAAATGTACCTTATGTCCAATTCTAGGTCCTAAAGAAACTATGTATATACCAAATTACATGCAAATGCTTAAGGCATTACCGAGCTGAGTGGTAACAAACATACAAACAAACAAAGTTTCACATTTATTTATTAAGTAATATATTTTGGGTCAGGTAGTTTGTGAGTCTCATGGCCAAATTCAGAAAGGTCACTCATATTAATCTTTAATTAAAGTGACGTTTCAGAATCCGAATCAGAATCAGAATATTTATTATTTCGGAAAACATGGGTACAAAGATCATAAAATCAGGCAAATTAGTTCAGCATGTTCTGTCATAGAATGACATGCAAAAAAATGGTCAGCATTTACACAATAATTCAAAATTTCAAATGTCCACAGTTAGTTTATACAAAATAATTCAAAATTTAAAATGTCCACAGTTAGTTTATACACAATAATTCAAAATTTAAAATGTCCACAGTTAGTTTATACACAATAATTCAAAATTGAAAATGTCCACAGTTAGTTTATACACAATAATTCAAAATTTAAAATGTCCACAGTTAGTTAATACACAATAATTCAAAATTTAGCCAAATTCAGTGACATTTCTATATAGGTTGACAACTAGTTGAGGGACATTTCATTATTTAATATCTAATCAAATGCTTAAGCGGCGTTTCTGAATTAGGCCATCAGTCTCTCAGTATTGTTGTAGGTTAGCCTGGTTCGGGTTGTCGAGTGTGAGCACGTTATTTACTAGCGAGGGGTGGAGTGGTTGACTATTCTGCAAAAATCACTTTAATAATTTATGGAAAACCAGCAATTAATACAAGCACTTTGGAAACTTAATATTAATTTAATAAAAAGCCAATTACAGTTTAGACCTAAATTTTTTTCTGACTGATAACCTATCAAACATTGGTCAACATCGGTTCACATTTAATGGGTGGAAATCGTTATAGCCGGTTTATATGAAAAGTCGTAGTTTCTCACTCTTCTTGACACACTTAAGAGGAATGTGAAAAAACCAAAACGTTTAGTTAAGACCTAGATTTTGTTCTGACTGACAACCTGTCAAAATATGGTCAGAATCGGTTAACATTTAAGGGGTGGAAATCTTTACCGCCTTTTGTATGAAAAGGGTGATTATTGCCGTTGATTCACAGTCCTCTTAAGCTATTCACAGTTTTACTAACGAGAGTAAGAAAAATATTCTGTCTCTGTTTATAAAACGAATGAATATAATAATCTATGGTACCTACTATATATTTGCGGTGCAGGCCCTGACCTATGTAGCTCGTGCCTGGATAGGGTCCGCCCTCGGAGATGTTCCTTTACTGACTAACTATAATGTATAGTCGCTAATTACTTTATTCGATATTTATTGCACCTCTCGTAATAGAATATTAGAAAACTGTTAGTGAATAAACACGTCTGCGGTCTGCCTTTATTTTACTTGAACTGCATGGATAAGAGCGTGTTACGCGAGTCGGTTTTTAATCTGGACGGTGTGGTTGCAGGCGGCTGAAGCCAACGGCAAGGCCAAGGAGGCTCTGGACGCGTCGCGCGCCCACATCGAGAGAGTCGCCACGGACCTGCGCCGGCCGCACCCCGAGCTGGAGGCACAGTCGAGCCAGCTGCGCGACCAGCTGCAGGCGGCCGTGCAGAGCACAGTGCAGGAGTCGCAGAAGCTCGCTAAGGCGGTCGCCGCTAACGTCGAGAACACCAACAACCAGCTCGCGCCCAAGCTCAAGGCAGCCTACGACGACTTCGTCAAGCACGCTGAGGCCGTGAAGAACAGCCTGCAGGAGGCCGCCAGCAAGCAGTGAGCGCGACGCGGCCGTCGCCGCGTGATAACACGATAAACAATATAAATACCTACACCTAGTAGGAAACTAACCGTTGCGATTATTCGCGGCCCGGCCGTGACCCCCCGCCCCGCCCCCAACCCCGCTATCTCCCGCTGTCGCCGCGCTGACGCAACATTCTACTGTTGCTGCTTAACTGTGGTATTACGGTAATTAATACTAGCATCTGCCCCTGACTTTGCATGGAAGGTTACACTCGAAACATTTTCTTCGACATCAAAGATATGATATTAGATAATAGTAAGGAGAGTAATAATAATCAATAATCAAGTTTTATATCCATCCAAACATGTAACTTGTACCTGTGACAAACTTAAAACAACATCTATGACAAACTTAAAACAACATCTGCCAAAAAAAGGTAGGTACTTTCGAAGTATTCGAAGTCAGATTAAAACTTGCCAAGTTATAAAATCAATATCAGTGAAAATAACCAATTTTCTTTAAATAAGTTTAAGAACGTTATAGTACCTTTTTGAAGGTATCATTTAAGAAAGTTCTAAGGACCTTGGCACCCGTTCCGATCTGAACTGTTGTATCGCCGTGCCGTCAACCCCTACGTTTTATCGCCGTGCCGTCAACCCCTTACGTTTTTGTACCGACCTTGGCCCTTTTTTTAACCGACTTCAAAAAATTCCCATTTATGTTTTGACCTGATATCAGTTTTTTTTGTCAAGTTATAGGTACTTATCTCTTCTCTTTATTTAAATGAAACCTCATTAAATTACTCTAAATATCTAACCTAATTTAAGTTAAAGTAAAATCGGTCAACAACAAAAGAAAGTTATCTAATTGGAAAATATGAACTAGGATTGAAGTTACCAAAACCACCTCTCACAATTTATCTATGCGCTCAGTATTCTGAAAAGTAACACGCATACACACACACATATATATATATATATATATATATATATATATATATATATATATATGTGTGTGTGTGTATATATATATATATATATATCTCTTATATATATAATTCTCGTGTCACAATGGTGAGGTGAGGTTAGGCTGGCAACACTGCCAAGCTCAAATGTCTAAATTAACACAGCTGTTTTAAATTTTAATTTTAATTAATTATATAGTATATTTAGTGGTGTATCTACTAAATTCTAAGAACATTAAGTGTCTAAAGTGATCTCGTTAAATTTTCTTCAAGAAATTCTGCGAATGATTCCAAATTCGGTTATATGTATCGTAACGGCAAAGTAACGGACAGTGTTTAAATTTACATCTGTAAAACAGGGGAGTATTGTAGTTTATTATACACATAGATCACAGTCGCACATTTAAACTAAATTGTTAATAACTATTTTTGTAAAAATACCCCACGTAAATGTAACAAAATCGTTAATATTGTAATAAATGAACATAACCTCAAAGGTCATTGTTCCCGGTCAGCTGTTTACACATCTGTATTTTAACTTAGACTTCCTTATTTCTTATGCACTTTTTTCTGCCTTTTGCCTTACTTTCCTCACTATTCACTAACACATTCTTAAACTTATGCTTTTTGCTTTTTGTTTACTTGCGTTGCGGCTGGTTTCAGGTGCCGTGGAGTGACTGTGGATAAATAAGGCTCAAAATGACTAGCTCAGTACTAACTCGCAGGGCCACGGCACGTGAACTTGATATCAAGCTGAGCGCAACACTCAGAGAGCTCAAGCAGTCTAAATCTCTGTGTGAACAGCTACTGCGGGAACGTGACGAATGTGAAGTGGAAGTCCAGAAAGTTGTATCAAAAAATACCGAACTTAAACGTGAACTGGCAGATTTAGATACTTTGTACAAAGACATTAAGGAAGAACGTGATCTACTGCTGACCAAGGCGAACTCATTCCAACAGTGTTATGACATTCATGAGCAGACCTTGCAGCGTGTCAACGAGCTCGACTACGAGCTATCCGATGCACACAAGCTAGTCCACCAGCTCCAGCAACAAATTGAATGTCAGGAAACCGTAAATACCCAGCGGCTTTACGATGAACTATTTCCAACGCCAAGCGCCTGTGATATGTGTCAGAGCAATACGTCGGTGCCGCAGATTGACTATAATAGTATATCGACGGACTCTAAAAAAGGTGAAAAAATAAAATTTAAAAGTCACAATAAACTGAAAAAATATCTTAGTTTAAGCAGATTTATTAGGAGGTCTAAGAAATTATGTAAACAACATCTTAGTGTACACAAAAAATGTATGTTGCGGAACAGTCGTCTGCGTTTATTAAATGAACTAGAAATTTGTAATCAAAATCTCGAACACAGTATGTACGCTTGTGACTCAGCGCGGAAACAGATAGACCGGTTAGAAAATTCCCTCAGGGACTTAACTAATAAGTATTTAACATCACAGAAGCAAATCAGTGAACATGTCCTGGCGGCAAGCGAGTTAGTGGAACTGTGCCATTATAACGAACAACGTTTCGAGTCACTAGTTAACAAGCAAAATATGTGCGAATGTGAGTGCCAGTGCCAACATATCGACTCGTCGCCAGAGAATTTGCCTTGTCTGTCTGATTCCAGCGGCACAGTGGCCCATGTTATACCCGCACCTACTAAACCTGATATTTATAAAAATGTGACTGAAACCCTAGTGTTTTCTGATAGGATAGGAAAGGGGCTAGGCAAAATATTACATAATAATGTATTAAACAGCTGTGTTACTAATCATTGAATGCCTAATGCCTCGTTTAGTCAAATAATTGACAATATTATGCACACCCAAGTATCTAACCAAACAACAATTGTTTTGATGTTAGGTAATGGGTCCAAAGTACGATTCTCAGACGTTAAAGCTGGGTTCGACGCCCTGTCAAAACTAGGTGCCAAAAATATTGTTATAGGTGCGTTCCCCTACTATGCTTCTCCATGCTAGTTAAATAATAATTTGCATAGCTTAAACAAACTTATATTTAAGTTGACAAGCCGTCATAGCGACGATTTTTATTTTTTTGACACTAATAAGGTTATTAGTGATTATAAATTAACTCCTGACAAGCTTGCTAAATCTTTAGCATGTTTTATTAATTCCGTATTCGGAAACACCCCTTCCCCCCTCCCTGTTAGGACGACATCTCCGTGTTCGGATTTGTCTTTAAACTAGCGGTTAAGACAATGGAGAAGCAAAGTAGTTTAACCTTAACTCATCAAAACATAAATCGCTTCACTGGCAAAATACTAGACTTAGAATTATTTACTGAAAATGTCAATGGAGATATTATCTGCTTAACAGAAACTTGGCTTAAACAAGACAGGATGACATGTAATGTAAATAATTATGTAATGGCCAGCTCGTTCTGCAGGGTGTCCGCGGCAGGTGGCGGTTCTATTATATTATTTAAAGACGGTCTAAAATTTAAGGAGCGCAGGGACCTGTCCGGCCATTCTGTCGAGCGCGTTTGCGAGATCGCCAGTGCAGAAACGGATCAGTATCTAATATTGTGTGTCTACAGGCCACCTACTGCAAACTTAGCTATTTTTATCAATACAATGGAAGATGTTCTCAGTAAAGCGATTAATAGTAAGAAATCAGTTGTGGTCTGCGGAGATTTCAATGTTGATACTTTAACACAGTCGGTTGAAAAACATCAATTTGTATCCCTTTTTAAATCCTTTAATTTAGATTGTTTATTTAACGAACCGACCAGGGTCACCCCCACTTCTGCCACTTGTCTAGATAATATTTGGATCAACTGTCAGTATCTGGAAAAATCGATTGTTAGTGGAGTGCGCTCGGATAATAAAGCTCAAATTGTCAAATTACCTTGTGCTAGGGTAAATCCAGATAAGGTAATAGAAATTAGACCATTGACTAAAAATAGACTTCAGTGCCTAAAATCAAACATCGCGTTTAAAATATCCACTTCTGAAGCCAAACCGAATGGTCCGAACGAACAGTTTAAAATGTTATTAGATACCGTGTGTACTGAATTTGACAGAACCTGCAGTAAGAAACGTATTCAGATAGGGCTTAAAGTCACTTTTAATGAATGGGCTACAACTGGGATTCGTAAAAGTAGGGACAACTTGTACCAACTGTACGACAAGAGATCTTGTACTACTGATGAACGCTTCCACCAGTATGTTAGGGATTATTCTAAATTGTTTAAAATCGTATGCAATAAAGCTAAGTCAGCCCACCTCAACAGTAGAATTCAATCATCCAGCAATAGAGTTAAAACTGTTTGGAAAATTATAAATTCAGAAACCGGCCAGAAAAAGAACGCAGAGGCTTCTATTTCCTTAAAAATAAAAGACACGCTTATCACAGACGGGATTGACGTAGCAAATGAATTTAACACTTTCTTTTCTAGAATTCCCATTGAAACGACTAGATGTTTAGCTTCCTCTTCCAATACTACCGGTCTACTACTAAATGAATACATTAGTCTTAGTAATATATCTCATTTTAAGTTCTCCCACGTTTCTGTCATAGACATTTTAAAGACGTTCAAATTGTTAAAGGTGAAAAAACGGAAGACTTATGGGGCGTATCAGTTAAGGTTCTTGATTCTATTCTAGACGTCGTTGCGCCATCTTTAGCCCTTATATTCAATAGTTGCATAGATGAAGGCATCTTTCCCGACTTAATGAAATTCAGTAAAGTAGTACCCATTTTCAAATCGGGCAAAAAGGATAATCCTTCTGATTACCGCCCTGTGTCAATTTTTCCAGCGTTTAGCAAAATATTCGAAAAAATAATGCTAACGCAGATGTTACAACATTTCAACTATAATAAAATTTTACATCCACAGCAGTTTGGATTTACTAAGGGTAGGTCTACCACCGACGCGGGTGCTAGCTTAGTTAAATTCATTTTAGAGGCTTGGGAAGACTCACACGATGCCATTGGTGTCTTCTGTGACCTTTCCAAAGCTTTTGATTGTGTAGATCATGACACTTTAATTCGAAAATTAAAATTCTATGGCATTTGCGGCGATGCCCTTCAACTCGTTAGATCTTATCTAACACAGAGATTGCAGAAGGTATCAGTTAACGGTGCAGTATCTGCAGAGACTGTGGTGGAAATGGGAGTGCCCCAAGGATCAATTCTTGGCCCTTTCCTGTTCCTTGTCTATGTAAATGACCTTCCTTACATGGTAAGCCAAACATCAGGCATAGTCATGTTTGCAGACGATACTTCTTTGCTGTTCAAGGTAAATAGGAAGGATACCGAGCTTACTGAACCAAACAACACTCTGTCCATGATTTCTAAATGGTTTGCTGCAAATAATTTGTTACTTAATCCTAAAAAGACCAAATGTATTAAATTTTCTTTAGTAAACACACCAGATGTTAATGCACACTTGAATATTAAATTAGACGGTCAAAACATTGAATTTGTAAAGTCAACTGTTTTTCTAGGATTAACACTTGACTCAAAACTGCAGTGGGGTTCCCATATTACAGCCATAGCGAGTAGGTTGAGCTCTGCTGCGTTTGCAGTCAGACAAATGAGGCAATTAACTGATGTAGCGACGGCAAGGTTGGTTTACTTCGCGTATTTCAAAAGTATTATTTCATACGGTTTAATTTTATGGGGATCAGCTGCTGACTTAGAGTCTATTTTTATTTTACAAAAAAGGGCCATCAGGGCCATATATAACATGGGCACCCGCGAGTCACTGAGGGATTTTTTTAAGGAAATTGAAATACTAACCCTGCCTTCGCTATACGTATTTGAAATAATAATGTATGTCAGAAAAAATATATACAATTTTCCTACAAATGTAGATAAGCCAAAGGCTACTAGAAATACCGGAAAGCTTAAAGTACCAACTTATAGACTGGCTAAAACTAAAAAATCATTTCTAGGTAATTGTACACGTTTTTACAATAAAATACCTAAAAACATAATAGAACAAACAGACACAATGTTCAAATCTACTGTAAAGCGAATTCTTATTTCTAGGGCATATTACTCAGTAAAAGACTACGTCATGGACAGGGACGTTTGGCTTAAATCGTGACCTGCACTGGCGATCCCTGGGTCTCGATGAGCGTACCTGCTGTGGTATATACTTAGATTTGTATAAAACTGTAGACATCATTGTTGACTTATATGTGTACTGATTTGAAAAAATGATACCTCACCGAGTTTCTTGCCGGCTCTTCTCAGTAGAGGATTTTTTCCGAACCGGTGGTAGATTCATTCCTTGACCTTCATAAGAGCTTGTAAAAGCCTAAATTGAATAAAGATAGTTTGACTTTGACTTTGAATGTTCGTTCCCGTACTCCTCCGAAACGGCTGGACCGATTCTCATGAAATTTTGTGAGCATATTGAGTAGGTCTGAGAATCGGCCAACATCTATTTTTCATACATATATATGGAGAGCGAGAGGGAGAGGGAATGGGAATGAGTTATATGGGTCGGCCGCCTAGCGGCATCACTCTGTACAGGGTGACTCACCGGAGGAGAGGGAGAGAGAGAGAGAGTGCTCGCGTGCCTGGCGCACAATAAGACCCGGTAGGTGGCGCTGCTGCCGGTATATGGCACCAAATTGAATGTACTTTAATGTGGCGCGGTTTTTCCGGGCAGGACGACGTCTGCCGGGTCCGCTAGTATATATATATATATATATATATATAATGTGCGGTTTCTGCATATTATGCATACCTACGCCTACTCATGGCTGAGGCACAGAGTCATATTGTGGGGTCACAGCCCTGACGCCCAATGGCCCATGACTTATTTGCAGCCCAAAAAAAGTGCTTGAGTATTATAGCCAACTTAAAACAAAGAACATCTTGCCGACCGTACTTTCTGAAAATGAGTATGCTGACCCTCCCCTCAGTGTACATTTTGGAGACGGCAACATTTGTAAGAAAGCACATGTCCAACTTTGAGCACGGGGTAATAGTAAGCTGGCCCTATCTGAACCAAAACTAGCAATGTTTAAAAAAGTCCATACTACAGATCCATAATCATATACATATAATAAAATACCCGATTGCATAAAAGCCGAAAAAACACTTAACCTTCATATCAAACTTAAAAACATTCCATATCAACAAGTGTTATTACAATACAATACAATACAAATACTCTTTCTTGAACACCACGTTAAACATATTGGAAAAATACAAAGAAATAAGTAACACGGTATACAATAGGCGGTCTTATCGCTAAGGAGCGATCTCTTCCAGACAACCTTTTGAAAGAAGAGATGGCATAACGGACTTGCAAAGGTAGGTGGTGAATACTAAAGTAATCATTTAAAGTACTAACATAGATAGATAGATAGATAGATAAAGACTTTATTCACGTAATATGGCAATTCAAAGAACAGTACAGTATAAGTAACATAATAAACAAACAAAAACTTAAAATATAAACACCAAGACAAATTACTTATATCTATGAACAAACTAAACATGCCACATTATTGAAAAGGCGCCAGCTCAGCATCTGCTGCAAATAGTAAAATTGCAGCGCTGATATTCTACCAGTACCAAAACTAATGAAGGTATGGGCACCGTCAGAGAGTCGGTGCAACAAGCAAAACAAGATGAAAAAATATACAATTTTAAAACTTAAACTAAACAACTCAAAACTTAAACTAAAAAGATACCAAACAGTTCAAAACAATACACGCTCTCAAATTCGGTAAGATCTCACCCAAACACCAATGCAATTTAGGAATTGGCCTCGTTTTTCTGGATGGCCAGTAAATGTTCTTTATATTTGTTCTTAAACATTGTACCCAAAATACCTGCGGGCGAGATTTAATAAACTCTTTGAAGGCGGTTTGGACTGCCGCATCGGAGTTTAATTCTTTTCCTTGTAAGAAGTTGTCCAAATTCCGGAATAATAATTAAGGAAGTAATATAATAGGTCCTTACAAAACACCAATTTCATATGTAAGGACCTAATATATTACTATATATTTATCGTTTACACATTATTTATTGATTCCCTTTTAAATTGTTTCATTAATTACCTAGGAACCTTTTAAATGTTATATTAAGATTTAATAAAAACATGTATGTATACACTTGAAAATAGAACCTCCTTCTTTGAAATTGGTTAAAAATACGCTCCCAAGTAGGTATGAGTGTTTTGAATAAGTTCACTTATAAGCAAACTCACAAATTCGGTCGGCTCGGACTACGCGTGCAAAACGATCTGTTACACATAAAGTTCTCTATCTCGAAACCGAATGCAGTGTCCATTCTGAAACTTATAAAGCTAAAACTATCTAGATATTACGTAATAAGTTATTACGTAATATCTAGATAGTTTTAGCTTTATTTTGAGTTAAAATAAAACATAAAAATGGTCGAAGTTATTAAAATTTTACGTTAAAAAGTTTACTTCCGGTTTTTGCAATAAATATTTATATATTTTTTACTGTCATTCCATAATAAAAAAATACGTATTTTTTCTTGTCTAAACACTACTTGTTTTTTTTTTTACTACACCGTTTTTAATATCTACAGTAATATTAAAAAATGAGTATTTCATATTGGGTCAAACTTTGGTAGTCCATAATTTCTTAACTAAGCGCCGTAAAAGAAAAAAAATAATGTATACGTTCATGTCCTCAAAGACTTCAATTGACCTGAGTATGAGCGAAATTCAAGATGTCATTTTTTTTCTTATGTCCGATTCACATGGAATGCCCCCTATGTCCTTTCTCAGGCTCTAGACTATTTGTTTACCAAATTTCATTTAAATCGGTTCAGTAGTTTTGGCGTGAAAGCGCGACAGACAGACAGACAGACGGGACCGCTCTGCAGTCTGTCATCTGGTACCAATTCAGGAAATCGTCCAAGAAGGAAAGTTTTCTTCAGATTAAGGTTTGTGAACATTATTGAGCGAAGCGTCTCCGTTTCAGCTTGGGCAAAAATGCTTTCGTATGTCTACAGGTCGCAGTTCTCAGCCGATTCTCGTGAAATTTTGTGAGTAGGTCAGCTATTTAAGCGCCAAAAAATTGAATTTTTTGACGACTTGATTAAGAGGGCACCGACCGTCCAGTGGCGCCCTCATCACTGTTATTGCGTTTTCTATTAAAGGAAACTATTTTATAAAAATTGAAGCCGTATAAGGTGTTACGCAACTTAATACACAACGTATATGCTATGTAATATAGCTTTGCAAAGTATAACCATCATCTAAACAATTTAACAGAAAAAAGCGGCCATTATTTTCTATTAAATTGATTAGATGATGGTTATACTTTGCAAAGCTATATTAAATAGCATATACGTTGTGTATTAAGTTGCGTAACAACTTATACGGCTTCAATTGTAATAAAATACTTTCCTTTAATAGAAAACACAATAACAGTGATGAGGGCGCCACTGGACGGTCGGTGCCCTCTTAAAAAAACATTGGATTTTCTCTACTATATTAAAACTTATTTAGAACGCTATGTACATATAATCCTTCCCAATGAACCAGGTCGTCCATTGGTGAAAACCACATCTAAATGAGATGCGTGGTTTAGGAGGAGTTAGCGGGTATACAGTAGGGTGTCCCTTATATGAAGGAAAAATATATTTTTTACGGTTTTGAAACGCATACCCCGCATTAAATATGATAGTATTCCTAAAATATACTATTATGTGAAATTTCAGCTTTTTATAATCATTGGAACCCGCGCCGACTTGACTTCAAAGTTTTGGTTTTAGTTATACTTGTAACATTGGGTAGGTGTAGATTATAATTAGCAAAAATCAAATAAATTAGTGAAATAAATGATAGAAACAAAAGCTATAATGCTAATTAGTAATCATATTTAATAAAATCATTAGAAAAAAATAAGTAATTACGTATATTTCTTTTTTTAAAGTGGCATTTTTACAATCATGCGAGAGATTTCTGTGCTCTTGCACGCAACGCAGAAGAAATTGTTTTTGCTCTTCATTGGCGGTTACCAAACCGTGAAAATCTTGGATAAGCTTTACTGCTCTCTCTGCTATGTCATTTACAGCTTTTACGCATACAGCTCGAATTTTAGCTTTCATATATACTTCATTTTCTTTCCACGAAGAAACGCTTTCTTGCAGAAAACTGCCGTCGATCTTTAGGTGTGAAAATAAGGTTTTGTTCTTGTTTGTCACAAAGTCTTCTAAAGATCTGCCTGAAATCATAAATCAATTTCCAGAATATTGTTCTGAAATTCGGTTTTTATCATCTCTGCCCTGTCCTTTCGTATCTGCGTTCGAATGCGTCGTATTGAAGATTTTGCTATAGTAAATTCATGAATATTAAGAACCAATGCTTCAATTACAGCCTGAACTATGTAAACAGAGTCTCTTATTCTTAACTGACATCTATCTCAAGTTGCTACTAGCTTGGGTGTAAAATATATTTTCTGCCCCTTTTCGCGGTACTAGTTTAAGACATTGTCGCCGTAGGTGCAGTAGAAATATGATTGTCCAAGCTTGCAGTAGAACTACTAGATGATAAACTACAGGCAGCAGACGTATCAGATTGAGCTGGTGAATCATAATGCGAAAACACTGTATTCAGCAGTAGACAAGTGGTTGAATCTTTTCTTCTCTTCTTCTAACTTTCTCCGTCGCAGTCTGTCTTCTTTTTCAGTTAAACTTTTTCCCTACACCAGTCAGACATCTTGGTCGCCCTGGTTCTCTCTGTTGTTGTAAAAATAATCTATCCTCTTCTATTTTAATTTTATTTAAAACATCGGCATGGCATGTGCGGTATCAAATAAATTATCCAACTCATTTTGAAAATCTTGTTAGCGTTTGGTGTAAACTTCATGGGATTTTTTGCATTTTTTTTTGTAACTCACGCCACACCGTATAGAGATCTACTAACTTTTGAACACAGTTAAGTAGGTACTGCACGGGTTGGTATTCGAGCGTTTTCCCAGAAGATTATACATTCAGGGATCACAAGATTTGCACTTTCACTCACTGTTAATTTGACTTCCCGTATATTGTAAAACAAAACTGCTAAGTACAACCAACACCAACTAAGTAGGTAAATATCTTTTTTAGCACTTCGTAACTCGACTGCCGTCTTAGAACAGTAATTTAATACTCGTTATTTGAATGAAAACAGTCACTAAAATAACGAATTGCAAGGCACGCGCCACTTGTCACGCGCAACTTGTATGAACAGGATGAAGATGCAAGTCGGCACGGGTTCCCGTTCATAGAATGACCTGATTTTTTTACTGGGAGTATATAAACACGTAATAAATAAAATAAGAGGGTATGCGTTAGAAAAAGAAATATTCGAAAAATAAGGGACACCCTAGTATACAGTTTTCCAACGTCAAAGTTATGTTTTTCGCGAGATCTACAGCTCACGGAGCCACTAGTATTTAATTTACAGAAAGCTCCAAACCTCGTCTTACTCTTTTTTCGTGACTAATTCATTCTGTCTTCTAATTTCTTCTGTATTGTCGCGTTGGGTGAACTCTTCCGGGCATTACGTGGGTCACCACGCGGCAGTATAGACATAATGTGTCTGACAAGGTTTAAGAACCATCGAAAGTGTTACGAAAACATCTTTTGATAGGTATATTTATAATTCATTATAATTTAAGGGTGTCTGACGGGGGGTTGCAACTACCTTTACTGTGTCTGACACGGACGACGTGATTTTTAATATTATTCCAAATACAACATGTAAAAACTGAGCTTTAAGCCAGGTTTAGACAGGGTCAGTGACTGACTTCGAATTCGAGACGAGTCAGCGCTGACCCGAGAAAAACCAAATGTAAATTGATTTGAAGTCAGTACAGCGGTGGGAGGTCAGGGCTGACTTTCAGGGTTCGGTGCCGATACTGACTTGTGCATTGACCCTGTCTAAACCTGGCTTTATACTTTAACGAATAGGCTAGTTTCCTGAAAAAGCGTGCGAACCTTTCGTCTCTAGCACAAAATCAAAGATTCGCCCGCTAATCTCCAGAAACTTAGAAAATATTAAATAGATTATGATAGTCGATCGTTGTTCACTGCTCGCACCTTTGGTGCTGCAAGCTGTAGAAAGTTAACCAAAACTCGTACAACTGTCAATGAGGTCTTGTTTTGTAGGCAAATATACCAGGATTCATTATTCTATACATCATTATGTTCCACATTCAGACGATTCCCTATAGATATAGCATAAATGAAGAAAATACCCAAAATTTTTAAAAAAAACATGAAGATTGGGAAGATAATACTCAAAAACTATAAGACCTATAACAAAAATATTTATATCGTGTTGTAGGAAATTTAATGTAGATTATTTTCGTACTTGACAGTTTTCTCCTAGATCTAATAGTTTTTGTTTAAAACGGAAAAAAAACGGTGGCGAGGGACATATTTTCCAAAAAAAGGGGGGGGGGGCGAAATCGGTCTTACACCGGGCAAAATCGTGCTCAGCAGTGTCGAATTAGTCTAAAAAACCCGGTGTCAAATTGTTACATTCCATGCCGTTCAAGGCAGTTAAATTCAAAAAAATGACTGGTCTAAATGTCCAAAGGCATGTCCAATTAGATATTTGGCCAGTAATAATATTGCCCAACCATAAAAATGACCAATGCTAAAATTGCCCAAACTTAATTATTACCAGTAATAATATTGCCCAACTAAAAAAATGTCCAATGATAAAATTGCCCAAAACTTAATAATTACCAGTAATAATATTGCCCAACCATAAAAATGTCCAATCATTAATATGACCAAAAATACGGAACCCTAAAAATAATAATCCCGGAAAAAATTACAGTTTACCATGATCATTCGGTATTACAAGAGTAGAATAAACGATAATTATACAATAAGTCAAATAGGCCAAAGTTATTTCGATCAAATGACTATTATACCAAATAAAATTTTTGAATAATAATAAATAATCAACAAATATTACACTATCACTATCAGTATCACTCTAAAGAGTTTTGATATATATGTATATAACCAAAGTAGATTTCTATGTATAGAATAGTAGCGGCCTGCCGGGTTTTACAGTTGGACATTTTTATAGCTGGATGTTATTATAGCCGGTCATGTATCTGGTCGGATATATCTTTAGTTGGACATTTTTATGGCTGGACGTTATTATAGCTGGTCATGTATCTGGTTGGATATTTCTATAGTTGGATATTTTTATGGATGGAAAATATTATTACTGGCCAAATATCTAATTGGACATGCCTTTGGACATTTAGACCAGTCATTTTTTTTTTAATTTAACGGCTTTGAACGGCATGGAATGTATAATAATAATAATTTATTTTTAGACATTAGTCGTGCGAAAGAAACAAGTGCGAGTTAAACTCGCGTGGAGAGGGTTCCGTTCCGTACATGATTATCTGAAATTTAGTACGTTACTTTAAATACCATAGACTTGTTATAGATTTTCCTGTAATCTATAGGTAAATAACTATTTTCTGTATTTTTTTCAGAATTGTAGCCCCTGTAGTTTCGGAAATAAGGGGGGGGGGAATGGTAAATTTTCGGCTATTTTCCTAAATAACTTCTAAAGTATTATATTTGAAATTCGTAAGAAAATATATTTAGCATCCCCATAATAAGTCCTTTTATTTGATATGTCACACAATTTTTTTTTTTAATTTTGTAATTTACCCCCCAAAAGTGGCCCCCATGTTTAAAATTCATATATTTACGTCACGCGTCCGTGTTGCTGTCACCGACATACATATGTATACCAAATTTCAACTCAATCGGTCCAGTAGTTTTGGAGCAAATTGGCTGTGACAGACGGACAGTTAGACAGACAGACAGACAGACACACGAGTGACACGGAAACAAACAAACCCTACAAATGACGAAGAAATAGTGCGTTGATGTTCCGCGTCACGACTTTGTACACTTTTTACCATTTAAGTGACGTCATTAGCCCCCACTCCCGAACTTTGATGCGCGTTATCTTTGTTATTTTGATTGATTTGATAAAGCAAAAAATATGTGTTCAGACATTTTCTTACCCAGGAAACATCTCTGCATCCAACTTTGCTAGCTGTTACCTTCCAAAGCCACCGTGATCCAAACTTCATAGTCGGCGATCGATTTTTACCTGTATTTAAGTACATACACAGAGAAACTTTCAGATTTTATAAAATAACGAAGGTCTGATCGCCACGGGCGGGGCTCTTGCTCTAGATGCGACGCCGTGAACCGACGCGGCGCCGCGCCGTGCCGTGACACGGTCGCGACGTCGTGCCGTGGTGTGGTGGCCAAAGCCTTATAATAACCCAATTCCACGCGAACGAAGTCGCGGGCATCTGCTCTGCTCGTCTTGCATGGTTCGTAACCTAGAATGAAATCAACCAAGATTGTCGAAAAACTTATAACTTGGATTAATTAGAGCAACCGTCCGCGTCCTATATATACTGACGAGTACCTATAACATAATAAAAAGAACGGAGGGCGCCCGATCCCGTCCCGCGTGTTGACGTTATCTGCAATCCCAGCAAGAAGATCAGTGGTAGGAGTGAAGTCCGCGAAGGCTTTACGAACGTTGACCAGCTATAAATAATCGTCGGCAACAAGGAAGTTGAGGCTGAAGGCCGTCGGAACCGAGCGCGCGCGGAGCGAGCCGAGTGCTGCGATGATTAACCACATCTTCTGGGAAACTGAGAGAACGCTACTGAAAAACTATCAGTGTCCCGTTTCACGAAGCTACAAGTTACAATGCACTGCAAGACAGATGTACGGGATCTGCCATCGGTGTTGCCAGGTACAATGCACTGCAAGACAGATGTAAGGGACCTGTCATCGGTGTTGCCAGTTTTCGCTTGTAAATTTGTAACTTGTAGCTTCGTGAAACAGGCCACAGAAGTTGAATTTGAAGTGGTTGCCTGCCGCCTGCGGGTGTACTTATGTCCGAAGCCGAACATAAGCTAGTGTGGAGCGTTTAGATTTTCCCCAATGCTAATCGTTGTCACTCACTTTATTGTATTCGAATCAGTCATTTAAACTAGTGGCTCCGTGAGACCCGTGCTCCCGTGTCTCCGTGAGCTGCAGACCTCGCGACGAAACACTTCAAAAAACTGAATCTAAATCAAAAACCCTTTGAATAATCATATAATTTATAAAATAAAAAAACCGACTTCAAATAGCCTTTGAAAAGTAAGTTTTCTTTTCACATTTTATTTATTACACATACATACATACATAGCATCACGCCCGAAATCCCTAATGGGATGGGCAGATCCACAAGACTACTTGTGGCCACGTGCGATCAATTAATTAATTTTATAATTTTATTTATTTTCCTGTGATTTAACGACACACATTTACTACATCAAGTAACAATAGCATAATGCCAATTGCTCATCACCATTTACAAACTGTTGCTATCCACGGTGCAAGGATGTCAATCGTTGAGGAGTTCTCCTGGTTCTTCAATGTTACTACATGAATTTTCATGGACATAAGTTGCTTCAGAACTTTATTCAGCAATTTAATCGCCAACCGTGAAATACTCATCATTTAGGAGTTCCGGTGATCATCTATGGTCTTCATTAGAGATGCAACGGATAGTGGTTCGGCCGGATACCGGATACCGGATATCCGGCATGGCCATTGGCCGGATAGCCAGATATCCGGCAACCGGATATCCGGCCGCACATTAGCCATCTCTAAAGTTGTGTTAGCTGGCACGGCCTTCACGCGGTGAGCAAGTTTCAACTTGTTACGAATTGTAAGTGCCGGGGAGGCCCTTTGATGTTCAATACGCGCTCTATACGTCAGTTGGAATATTCAAACGTGCACGACGTGATGTTATGTGAAGTTTTATGTTTGAATTACAAGAAACTAAGCTTTAATTTGATAACTGATATGGATTACGTTTTTTTCTGATGATTTTTTATTGGTTTTATCCAATTTCTGATGCAAGCTTTTACTATCCGGTATCCGGCCGGATACTGACTCACTATCCGGTATCCGGCCGGATAGTAAAATCATGGCCGGATAGGCCGGATACCGGATAGTAACCGGATATCCGTTGCATCTCTAGTCTTCATCAACAGTTCTACTTCACCAAATAATGCTTTTGGAACGTAACTGCTTGAGTTATTACAGATTATACTAAAATTGCTATATGCGTGCCTATATTTGAAGAGTTCCATCGATTCCTCATAGATCCTCTCATCATTACTCGACTTTGACTACATCGGGACCAAACTGGAGGTATACCCTACCGGTTAAAATAAGAATTTTCAAAATTGGTTTATAAATGACGGAGCTCTGAAGTAACAAACATAAAAAAAGAACAACCGAATTGAGAACCTCCTCCTTTTTTTTTGGTTAATTTTGGTTAAAAAGTCAGAAATAATGATTGGCCTTGCGACAAACTTAACTTTGCCGTTGAAAACTGATATCTCCCATACATCGAGTCAGTTTACCAACACCGCCAGTAAGTTTGTAATTGCAAAAACCTCCATATCTCCGCCATTTTCAAATATTTCGAAAAACTGAATCGATAAAAAAAATTATACATTTACTGAACCTCCTCACAAAATTTCACGAGAATCGGTTGAGAACTGCGAGCTGTAGACGAGAACAAATGGACATCCGCTGGACATTGGACATACGAAAGCATTTTTGCCCAAGCTGAAACGGAGACGCTTCGCTCGCTTTGCTCGCTCAGTCGATGACTGACAAATTAAACGGGGAAAACAAAGACATGCGAACAGTTTTTGACATTAACATTGCTAAATAAATAGACAATGTGCTCGGGATACCTCTCTGCTGACTTGTCCGGCGCACTGCTGCGCCCGCCGGCACTCATTAGCATGCCGGCCGGGCACTCGGCGCTCACAACAATACACGCCACGGTGTTTGGGCGCAGGATGGCGGCGAATTTGGACAAATTGTCACTTGATTAGCGCATTGTCATCACCAGGGTTGCCTCGCGG
The DNA here is from genome assembly GCA_947859335.1 of Tortricodes alternella. Classification (NCBI taxonomy): domain Eukaryota; kingdom Metazoa; phylum Arthropoda; class Insecta; order Lepidoptera; family Tortricidae; genus Tortricodes; species Tortricodes alternella. The sequence goes on from OX401985.1 coordinate 14,196,422, forward strand.
CCGGTGCACGGATCCTCCACCTCACCCTGAGGTCGGGTGTATACTTACAATGCATACGGCGGAAACTTTAAGCACACTTCCATTCTATTGTATTCTGTTCCTCTCATTAGCATGTTATATCTAACGGTCATTATGTGGTCGAGCTGGCACCCAGCGCGACATAGGGAATATCCATTTTTTTCCCACCTTTCATTGGAAAGTACTGAGCAATAGAAACCTAACCGTACGACAAACATTACTGTGTTGTATTTTTTTTGTGATATGATGCTTTGAAAGGTCATAGCATAGTCATGATACCACTCGCAAAAACTCTCTATACAAAATGGCCCTGAACTATGACGTCATAGCGCAGCTAGAGTGTGTACCAGACTCATGTAAGGAGAGCGTTGATGGTCTTACATTTTATATCGCCGTCAGCGCTCTTTTTACGGGTCCATATTGGCTCACATAAAATTCTTATTCCTATTATTTGTTTCACTACCGATTTGTATTCATAATAATCACTCTTCATAATTTTTTTCCTCATACTTTTTTTGGTCATACATTTTTATTCCTATCATCGGAACTCATAACCGACAGTTATCATATTTTTTTTATTAATAATGTCATTAGAACGACATGTTTGAACTCATAATATTTTTTTTCATAACATTTTGCTTCATAAAAGACAGTGATCATATTTTTTTTATTCATAATTTTCTTATTAATAATGGCATTGCTAAGAAAATTATTGAACTCATAATATTGGTTTTTACAACAGTAACTATTCAAAATAAGATTTAATTCGAAAAAAACGAAAGTGAGGTTGTAGGTAGGGCAGGCTATCCCTACCTACAAATTCACTTTCAAGATGGCATACCTATGGATTTAAGCAAATTAATATAACAGCATGAACCTATTTAGCATAAAATCTTACAAATAAGCAAGATTTTCTGAACTGTTGCAAAAAAAAGACCTAACATCGAAGGCTAAGGCGGGAGCTTCCCTTCGCTTCGCTCCCGCCTTAACCTTCTGAACCTAACCTATCTGAGTCGCTTCTGCTCCGACTCATTTTGCTCGCTCGCTTCGCTCGCTCGCTAAGAAGTCTTCTTAAGTCCTATCCAATTTTATTTACACTTATGATTAAAAAATATATGGAAATAAATGTTAGGATAAAAAAATATATGAATATTGACGTTATGAATCAGAATGATTAGGAGTTTCGATCGTTAGTATAAGAAAATATATAAATACAAATATTAGTATTAACAAGTTGTATGATTAGCGATATTATGAATTGTGATGATTATGAGTTTCGATCGTTAGTATTAAATATTTTTATGAAGAATGATCATTAAGATGTAAAATGGTATGAGAAATATTTTCGGCCTACCGATAATAGGACTTGAAAAGTTACGTGAAAAAAGGCGCACCCTCTTTTTACATTAGGTGAGGTATACAAAATATATGAAATTTGCAATTACTTCTGAAAATACTGTTTTTAGGCCAATATCGTACAATAAAAAAGCGGACAAGTGCGAGTTAAACTCGCGTGGAAAGGGTTCCGTTCCATACATGATTATCTGAAGGTTCTTACGTTACTTCATATAGGCTGTAATCTATAGGTAAAGAACTACATTCTATTTCTTTTCAAAATTTTAGGCTCAGTAGTTTTGCAGATAAGGGAGGGCAGGAATGGTAAATTTTCGCCTATTTTTCTAAATAACTTCCAAACTATTTAACTTAAAAATAAAAAATATATACATTTAAGATTCTCACAACAAGCCATTTCACATTATATAGTGCAACACGTAACTTTTCATTCCACCTCAGCGAAGAAATGACTAAATGCAAAAAAAAATACATTTGCGAATTATTAACAGTTTCAGTCAATTCTGTTGGCGTCAAATAAAATTCCTCGACGCTAGAATCACTCATTTTAGGACTTTCACTTGTTTTCAAGTTTCTTGTTTATAACCTAAGGTTTTTAAAATATGACGTGAAAAGAAAATGGCGCGCGCAAAGCAAATTAAAAATAAGTACACCAAAAAGGTTCCGAGTCTGAGTTTTTAACAAATTAAAAAAGGTTGTATGATAAATTTGGCACCATGGAGGTAGAAGTAAATAGGTTTAGGTTTAAAGAATTTATTCTCATAAGAACAACAATATTTCACTTAAATGAGTATACAAAAATATTCAAATTTGATATAGTACACCAGCATGATCTCAGTTTATACAATCATAAATATATTTCTTTAACTTGGTTTTAAACAGAGCAATACTTTCGCATTCTTTAACATCTTTTGGTAGATTGTTGTACATCTGTGCCCCCTCAGCTGTTTCTTAAATTGTGTTTAAAGGTTCTCTTTGTAAATGTTAACTGAGAGTGCACTTTATTTGTCAATATATTTTTAATAATTATGCAAGTTGAATATGTGTAAAGTTATTTTAGATTAAATAGTTTAGTTTTTTCATATAGTAATTTGGTTTTCATTAGGTAATTATATTTAATCAGCGCTTTTATTAATTTCTTCTGGGAAGTTTGCAAATTTTGAAAAAGGTTTACTTAATCATGTTTTGAATTCACAAACTTAGTGCACACGATGTTCTAAATACAATTTACGTCCTCTAGCGGCTAAAAACGGCTTTTGCACTCAGATGTCGCAGAGCAAAAATACTCTTTATCTACACCCATATCATAAAACCTCCATAGTGTAATCAAAAACCATAGGAAATGACCACCATTTTGACAACGAATTAGGAAAAACCAGTGCTGCAATGTTATTCCCGTATCGTTTTTAGTATAGAAATGAGATTAAATTTGGAACAGCTATTAAAACTCAAGTGGGTCTCTATTCTAGTATCCAATGATATTAAAACAGTTATTGATACGAAACGTCAATTCAGTATGTTTTTTAATATAAACTGCACAACATTTGATCTCGAGTGACATGAGAATAGAGACTTCATTCGTTTGTCTATGATTTAAAAAAAAATGGTCTTGACGGAGGATCGAATTGCCGCCATTATGTTGGTGTTTTGCTGAACGAAAGTAGAATTGTTGTTGAATTGAATAGAAACAGTTGTTTGTAATTTACATTTTAGTTGAAAATATGAATAGTAGTCTTCTCGGAGTGTGTGTGATGTGAAAATGCGCCGGATATCGGAAATATGCAGCCACGATTGCAATAAATAACTTGTTGCCAGAAAATAATGTTTCTGAACCCATCATGGAGGATTTATAATATGCGTGTGGATAAAGTTATGTATGCAACTCTGCATAATTTGGCCTTAAAACACACGTGCGATCTTATTATGAAACTCGCTAAAAGCTCGTTTCATAAAACCGCACAAGTGTTTTAAGGCCTATCATTATGCAACCGTTGCATAAACTACTATTCCGAGATAGGGGAATGAAAAATCATTTATTTACGTTAAACGTCCGTCACCGACTTCCATATGTGTGCCAAATTTCAACTCAATCGCTCCAGTAATTTCGGAGCAAATTGGCTATGACAGACGGACAGACAGACAGACACACAAGTGATCCTATAAGGGTTCCGTTTTTTCATTTTGAAGTACGGAACCCCAAAAAATAACAGTTAAAATGATTATTTGTTTCTTTTACAAGCATTTATTTACATGTTCTTTCAAAATATATCGTTTAAACCTCATTTTAAATTTTCATGCATATCTTTTCCCTAGGGTGCGCAACTGTTCGCAGAATTTTTCAAGTCCTTTTATTGAAAGTCGTACAATGTGAAATGTTTGTCATACAATTTTACATCATACTAATCACTATTCATAACAAGTCTCTGCTACTAACGATCGTAACTCCGAATTATCAACATTCATCATATCAGTAAACATAATATTTTAGACACTACTATTTCTTTTCATATTCTTTCTCAACATAACTGTTACTTACACTATTATTTATTATCATATATATTTTTTCATTCGACTGCTGAACAGATTGACATAATAACTATAAATGGTAAATGGCAGTGAGCGAGCGAGCGAAGCGAGCGAGCAAATTAGTCGGAGCAGAAGCGACTCGGATAGGTTAGGTTCAGAAGGCTAAGGCGGGAGCGAAGCGAAGCGAAGCGAAGCGAAGCGAAGCTCTCGCCTTAGCCTTCGATGTTAGGTATTTTTTTTGTAACAGCCCAGAAAATCTTGATTGCGTGTAAGATGTTCATAATATAGTCATTAAATATGGGGTTGGTTAATATAAGGCTTCTTTCAAATATATTAAGAATTCCGCTCCCATTGAAGGTTCTTAGAATTATAACTTGAATGAAAACGTTATTAAAAACAGCCGTATGATTTCAAGTATATTCTTATGTTCATAATATAGTGACATTATTTGTCACAATTTTCTAAACACTGTCTATTATGAACTCCGTTGGTAGTAATACAAATGAAGGAACATAATAATTCGAAAGTAAAAATTTCGGAAGAGTGTGGATTATGAGTACAAATCGGTAGTACAAGGAAACTGGTAACGAATTTTCTGCGAGCCAATATGGACCCCTTGTCCCTATTGCATTACCTACCTACTTATAGCTTTTCTATGCTAAATGTATGACCAGTTCGAAATTCAAGACTTCGCGCACGACTACAGGTGGCGGCACGAAAGTCTCGCGGTGACCGTTGTTGCGCAGAAGTCCGAAATTCGTTATCTTGTGGTAGTGAGCGGGACGGTGACGGGAGTGTGAGCAGTCGTACCCATGTTTGTCGTTCACATCACGCTTTTCAGTTTCCACGTTTTTTTGCGCTACAAAGAGGAGCCAGCCCTGATGGCCCGGCAGGTCTTTATTTGTCAGACAATAGGTTGTCGCTGCGCGCAGGCGCGCCGCGGCGTCGAGGCAGGCCCGCGCGCACCGTGACCGCGGCACTCGCCAGTTACCTGCCTTGGAATAGCAACACTCGTCACTAACAGGTACGAAACTTATTAATGCAGAGATATCCTTTTTATTAATAGGATTGTACATTATGCTGGGCATTGTGTTAAAGCCTCACGCGTATCACCAGCGCCGCGGCGCGCGTCGGCTCGTGATCTATACTAGTTTGCCTCCCCAAGAATACCACGAAAACTAGCGCTGCTCTAACCCTGAACATTGTTATAATAATAATAATAATAATAATAATGACATGAACCCATTTCTTTAAGGTTAAGGTTTTTTTATTTCTCAAAATCGAATTACACAATAATTGCGCATGTCAAAGGACAAGAATTTAGATTGAGATCGTCAAAAATAATTTAAAATTAAAAAATACAATACAAATACCTACAAATTAAAATGAACGAGTCACTGAGCTGCGTACACACCCTTTGAGATAAAGCTGTTATCAGGTTCGGGAAAACATATCGCACAATCAGTTGTTTGTTTACTCAGCGGTGGACTTGGGCCGGCCGTCGCCGCTTATCGCCCCTAATGAGTGCGGTCGCTGCGGCCTGCACATTAGAATAGCAAAACAACATGAGTAATCGCACTGTCGTGAGCTAATGAGCACAGCGGGGGTCCGGGACCGTTCGCCTCGCATGCCGCGCCGCACCGTACCGACCCGCGCGATACCAACTGCTCTTGTATTGTAGTGTTGACTCGGTGAATGCCAAACAAGGCATGTACGTTACCTTTTCGATTACAAGATTACAGCTGAAGTCGCCGAAAACAGCTAGTAAAATCATACTGAATGTCCGACCTCGACTCAGCTAGAGCCGTCCATCAGTCGGCAGAGCTGGGCCACATCACTCATTGTGAGGACAAAACATATTATGCGACTGGCGATTACATATTCCACATTACACATTACATTTATTGACACTAGACGAAATAATCTAAATCAAATCTAAGAAATCATACGGAAATTACGGGTTTCAAGTCCCAAAATGTAATTATTTTTAAAGAGTGTTTCGTATAGGTAAAGATAGTTCAATCCGTAAAGATGCGCCCCACCATTAAATTTTACGTACTTTTTTGCAATCATGCGACGCAAGCGGTGGGCGCGTCCTCGTGGATTGAACTATCTATTATTAGACCTGTCTTAATTACTATGCTTTAATTATCGGCATTTAAATAAAAAGTGTAATCCGGCAGGCAGGAGGATGTTCTGGGTTCAACTTCGTCCGCATTAGATACGCTTTTTCGCGGTTCTCGAGGCATAGTGCATTTCTTTCGGGATAGAAAGTAGCCTCGTGTGTTAGTCCAGGTTAAGTTGGATTTCGTAAATTTGCCTACATTACAAAATTCATACAATCATGTTTAGTACCTACAGTACAGTCCCATCACATTCCTTTTTTCACAATAGGTAAAATATAGACTAATATAAAAATTTGTTGTAATTAACTAAAGCGTATCTGCGGGGCGATTACGTTTCTGGGTTCCGTTGGAAAACTATTTTCCAACAATATGAATTTCGTATGGTTCGGAAATATTTTGTAACGGAAAAAAGAAACTTAATCGCCCTACCGGTCTGATGAGTTTCTTTCTTAATGCATTTTGGTCAAATACCTATATAATCAATTGAGTTTATGGTGAACAACGTTTTTGGTCAACTGCGTGTTGGGAGTGATGAGTTTCTGTCGTAATGCGTTCTGGCCAAGTGCGAATCAGGTAAAATGATTTTCAGGTCAAATCCGAATCAGGTGAACTACGTTTCTATCCAAATGCGATTAATCCCTACGAAGGTATGATCTTTGACATTTGACATGCATTACGTGTACATTAGATGTCATTAGGATTGCTTGTGTGCGCGCTTATCGCGGGCGAGTTATCAGTTGTGTTCAGTAATCAGCGCGCGGGATAGTCACCTCGGCACCTCCGGGGTCAGGGGCCAAGATCCCTCACCACACAAACCGACAAATCTGCAAATATACAATTCGGCGAATGTTGGTTCTTTTATTAGTTCGCACATTTAGTGATGTTTGATTTTGAATAAATAAGATCATTACCAGCGTCACTGCTGTGCTCGTTCAACCGCGCCCGCCGCGGTATGGACACTTGCGCTCGCGGCTCTAGGCCACATGCACTCTCGGTGTATGCACCTCGCAATCCACAATGAACTTGATATAAAAAGATAAGCCTTTAAAAAAAAATTACAATCAAAAAGTCAAAAAGAGTTCCAGTCACATCGTAAAACGTGCACGCGATTCACGTTTAACTTAACTGAGAGATTTTCCAATGGGGAAGATGCATGAAAATCAAAATGAGGTTTAAATGATATATTATAAAAGTAAATGTAAACAAAATCATACTACAGAAAAAAGCAGATCATTTTGACTATTCATTTTTATTTCATTATAAGGGTCAAAATTGGTGAAAAATATGTATTGGTTTATAGTTCTGATTTTATTTTTCTGGACATCCTCATGTTTTATTTCTACGATGTTAATCTAAAAACAGTTTTTTCGGAAGTAATTGTAGATTTCGTTTAAGCGCCATACATTTTGTACAGTCTAACGAATGCTGTGACGTCATAGTTGTCGTCCATTTTGTATGGAATGTTTTTGCGAGTGGTATGAACAATGAGTTTTCAAAGCTTCATAACTCATAAAATGAACAACATAGTAGTAATGTGTTGCGTACACAGATCGGTTTCTATTACTAAGCACTTTCCAATACAAGATGAAATAAAAATTATGCATCTTCCCTCTTTAAAAAAATACCAGCCTATCACTACGATATTTTTGCTGAAACTGTAAACTGTTAAGGTAATTTTGAAGTTTAGGTTATGTTAGGTTTGTTTTATACCTAATAGCGACCCGCCCCGGCTTCGCACGGGTGCAATGCTGATACTAAATATACCTACCGACTACAGAATGTCCTTATAAACAACCTTTACAGCTTTTTTGTCATTAGCCATTTCTTTGATGGTTTAAGTGGCGGGCACTTAAATAAGTAAGTAATATTTACATAGGATATAATATACATTTTTACTATGGTTTTTTTTACTGTTTGAATTTTTTAATTCGTAATATCTTTTGAATGGAAAGTCCAATTTAAATAATTTAAAAACTATTTTATAGGTAGTTAAATGGTCTTGACCATAAAATAATTTATTTGGATAAGGATTAATATAAACACATAAATAGCATGGTTTGAATTTGGTTAGCATTTTCATTAATGTTTAAAATGAAAAAAGTTGTTGTAGTGACATAACTACAATAGTTGGACATATGCTACCGCGGAGTTTTTTGTAGACATTATGATGTTCTTCAATATTGTTGTACATTATTTTGTTCTATCGCTAATAGTTTCGGCAGCGCATTCGACGAAAGACATTTTAAGACTCATTTTTCTACACCTTCGGTTACATTGTTCAAATTTTACCAAGGATTCCTAATTTTTTTCAAAATGAAATGTAGCCTATGTGAAATTGGAAGAATGTAGCATTGTATTGGTGAAAGAATTTTTTAAATCGGCCCAGTACTTTTTGAGCCTATTCATTACAAACATACAAACATACAAAAATAGGTACAAATCTTTCCTCTTTATAATATTAGTGTAGATAGTCCTGAAAAGGTTAACTTTTGAATGAACTTTTGAGTTGTGTGTGAATATTGTGTCAGGACAATAAATCTTGTGTTGCGACGGAAAGACCCTTATTTTACAAATTAATTACTAAAACAAGGGACAACGTAACCCACGACCCAATCGTATTGTGCTTATGGGCGCAATGTAAGTTTCAAGCTTTAGATTAGATTTAAGTAGATGAGTTTTTTTTTATTTCGTAAAACAATTAAAGAATAATACACATTATAGTTTAATGTCAATAAATTCCTCGACCGAGTAAAATGCCTTATTTTACAAAAGGTTTTTTAATCGATGGCTAAATAATTCCTCATTTTGAAATCGGCGGGCAAGTGCTCGTAGAGTGTGGGATCGATGAAGCGTGGATTTTCATTCGCAAGCGCCGTCGAAGAGGGTCTGCAGGCGCCGTGTTCCAGGCCGGCTATCGTGGTGTCCCCGAGGACCTGAACGAATCCAATCCAATGGAATCGTTTAATTAGCTAGTTACCCACCTGTAGGCTCTTTTGCTCGTCATCTATCCAACTAATCCTACTAATTTTACTAATTATTATAAACGGAAAAGCTTCGATGGATGGATGTTTCTTACTCAATCACATCCGCAATAGCACGTAGGCTACTTTTTATCTCGGAAGATGTAAACGTTCCCGATGGAATAACTATAACCGAGTTCCACGTGAGCGAAGTCGCGGGCAGAAGCTAGTATCATAAAATCCGCTAATATATTGTGAAAATTACTAACTAAATTTATTTTGGCTTTTGGTCGAAATGGCCTCCGCCCGCCCAGTCCTACGCTCACGCCCTGCGTCCATCTGACAAAGTTTAATTCAGTGAACGAACTTTACTTAATGTCAAATGATGCTGGCACTTTTTGTATTCGGCTCCAACCCTGCCGGGCAGACGGGACTGTGGAAGACGACAAGTGTACAACTTACGGAAATGCTAATGTGAATACAGGTGGTCGGGAACATCCTGGTGCGAATTCCGCGTACAGTACGTGCAGCGGGTCAGGTCCGGTGTACGGCGGGTTATCGGCGTGCCCGGCCGTCGCAGCGTAAACAACGCGGGCAACGCGTCGCAGGGCGCAGGGCGGCCGTTCAAGGGAAAGTTTCCTCCCGCCCCGTCCCCGCGCCGCTGCGGCGGCGCCAGCGCGCTATATAACGCATCGCCCGCCCCGGGCTAATCACTCCCGCTCCGTTGCAGCTCCGAGCACCCCGCAACTGCACTCTACAGACTCCACAATGGTCGCTAAATTCGTCGTATTCGTCGCCTTCTTGGCTCTGGTGAGTTTAATTTTACCAACTTTCTTACAACCTCTTGGCTAACTCTAATGTTCTGTTCCTCGAGCGGCGTGTGTAACGTTTCACGTGTTGTGTGCAGGCGCACGCCGGCATGGTGCGTCGCGAAGCGCCAGCAGCATCGCCGCTGGACGACTTGCAGAAGCATGCGGCTGAATTCCAGAAGACGGTCGTCCATGGTGTTGACCAGATTGTCAACAGCAAGAACACGGATAGCTTCAAGAAGGCGCTGTCGGAGGGCTCCGACGCCGTGTTGCAGCAGCTCTCCAAGTTTTCCAGCAGCCTGCAGGCCGCCGTGAGTACCGCACATGCGTCCTCCTCGGTCACCCACGCGCAGGGCCGTGCTTACACGCTGCAAACTAGGATTTGTGTCCGACCAGTCTTTATTGGCGTGGGTGCACCTCGAGGCTTCAGGCCGCGGGGTCGATTCCCGCCAGCGCCAGACGTTTCCATCATAACATTACACTTGTATTATGTACTAGCTTTTGCCCGCGACTTCGTCCGGTTTTATAGTTCTTTCCTCGAAAACTTCCGGGATAAAATGTACCGTATGCCCTGTTCCAGGTCCTAAAGAAACTATATACTTACCAAATTTCATGCAAATCCGTCAGGCATTATAGAGCTGAGTGGCAACAAACGTACAAAGTTTCACATTTATTTATTAAGTAATATATTTTGGGTCAGGTAAGTAGTTTGTGAGTCTCTCAGTATTGTTATAGGTTATCATGGGTTGGTGAGTAGGTACATAAGACAAAAACCGGATAATTGCGAGTTAAACTCGCGTGGAGAGGGTTCCATATATGATTATCTGAAATTTCCTATGTTACTTTAAATACCATAGACTTTTTATAGGTTTTCCTGTAATTTATAGGTAAAAAACTATTTCCTGTACTTTTTTCTAAATTTTAGACCCAGTAGTTTCGGAGAATGGTGAATTTTCCTTAATAACCTTCAAAACTATTTATCTTAAAGTTATAAAAAAAATAGTTTAGAATTCTCCCTTTCATTTGATATGTCACACGATAGTTTGCAAGACCTTTTTTAAATTATCTAATTTACCCCAAAAGTGGCCCCATGTTTAAAATTCATTTATTTACGTTACACTTCCTTGTCAAACCAAACCAAATTTCAACTCAATCAGTCCAGTAGTTTCAAAACAAATTGGCTGTTACAGACGGACGGATAGACAGACAAACAGACAGACACACGAGTGATCCTACAAGGGTTCTGTTTTTTTCCTTTTGAGGTTCGGAACCCTAAAAATGGTAAATAATCAAAGTACTGCGGAAAGGTAAGGGGAAGGACACGCTCATTCAAAGTAATCGTTTGTTATCGGCGTCATAAATAAATAATAATTGTTGTAATCGTTTTTACGCCTCATCGTTTGGGTATTTATGTTAAATATTTACATCAATGTCGAATTCTTTTGTCAAGTTATTAAATTTTTACGAGAATAAAAAAACTGCTCTGTTTCTGTTTAAATTCAAATTCAAATCATTTTATTCACCAAATTGGCCACCTGTGTGCTCTTTTACTTGTCGCATGAATAAATTTCAATGCGTTGAATCTACCAGCGCTTCGGACAGGACCATCGTTACTGAGAAGAAGCGCCGCGTCTTTCCAAGTCAAACATTGTTTTTACATCATATGTCTAAAAACCCAAATAAAATTAAATTGAAACATTTCAAGGTAATAAAGCAATAAATGATAATTATTAAGAATAATAAATATAAAGTAAAATCAATTGTAGTTCAATGAATATGAAAAACTATAAAATATAGTATAGACAAAACTATAATATGAAGTATCTCTCTAGTCAGGTTCAGATACCTATTGCACAAAACAATACTTAAATTAAAAACTAACAAATTTAAATGGACATGGTTTATAAAATGAACATATATGTATATAAATAAAAAATATACGTGTCGAATTGAGAACCTTAGCTCCTCCTTCGGATTTTTTGAAGTCAGTTAATTAATACCTATTAATACTTATACATGTAATAATCTACGGTAAGTACTAAATATTTGCGTGCAGGCCCCGTCTGGTAACTGTGTATAGCTCATGCCTGGATAGGGTCCGCCCTCGGGGATGTCCCTTCGCTGACTATAATGTATAGTCGCTACGTAATTACTTTATTGGATATATTTTACACTTCTCACCGCATGGATAGAGGGTATTGCACGATCCAGTTTTTAATGTATACGGTATGGTTGCAGGCGGCTGATGCCAACGGCAAGGCCAAGGACGCGCTGGACGCGTCGCGCACCAACATCGAGAAGTTCGCCACGGAGCTGCGCACGGCGCACCCCGAGGTGGAGGAGCAGGCGAGCCAGCTGCGCGACAAGCTGCAGGCGGCCGTGCAGAGCACAGTGCAAGAGACGCAGAAGCTCGCCAAGGAGGTCGCCGCCAACATCGAGACCACCAACGAGCAGCTCGCGCCCAAACTGAAAAGCGCCTACGACGACTTCGTCAAGCAGGTTGAGGTCGTGCAGAAGAAGCTGCACGAAGTCGCCAGCAAGCAGTGAGCGCGCCACGCTACCTCGATAGTCAATATACCTACCTAGTAGTACCTACACGTTGCGATTATTCGCGGCCCGGCCGTGACCCCCCGCTCCCGACCCCGCTATCTCCCGTTGACGCAACATTCTAGGGTTGCTGCTTAACTGTCGTTTAATAACGGTAAATAATACTAGCATCTGCCCCTGGCATGGAAGGTTAGACTCGGAAAATTTTCTTCAAAATCAAACATAATGATATTAGATAATAGTAATCTGAGTAATAAATAAAAAGACCGAGCGGGTTTTTATGAGAAAAAAGTGTTTTTTTAGACGTCATAATATATGAATAATCGAACTTCATAAGTGAAATTCGATCAATATTATATGACTCGCTCCATTTGAATATTTAATTAAGTTAATATTAATGTTTATATTACTTACTAGCAGCGAAACCCGGCGTTGTTCGGGTAAAAAGTATACCGCATACCTACTTAATGGTTATAAAATTAGATTGTCTATCTTTTGAGAACGAAGTGTAACATTCTGGATCAACTACAATCACTCATATACATACCTATAATTCTTTTTAAAAAATTTAGTATATCCTAGTATAGTCTAGAATATTCTGGAAAAAAATGGAATATTCTGGAAAGTCTGAAATATTCTAAAACATTCTGGAAAAATCTGAAATATTGGAGATAGGTTCTCGATATTACGCTCCCCCCCGATATACCCCTTATTTGCGACGATTTGCAACTCTATGTTCAGACCGATACTGGCAACATTCAAAGTCAAGTCAAACTATCTTTATTCAATTTAGGCTTTTACAACCTCCTATGAAGGTCAAGGAATTATTCTACCACCGGGCAATTGCCCAAATAAATGACGATCTGGATTATAAGGCTGACCGGTCCCATAGTTTCGGCATCTCCGTAAATCCTACAAAATGCCAGGCCATCATTGTAGGAAGCCCGCGTCAAGTTGCAAAGTTGGACACTGCTTCTGTTGCTCCGACCTTGTTTGATGATGCTGTAATTCCTTTGGAAAAGCTGGTCAAGAATCATGGGCTTATCATTGATTCCTGTCTCTCTTGGGATGGCCAACTTTCTGCGGTCAGTCGCAAGGTACTCTGCGCGCCCTTTATCAATATAAGAGTTTTCTCCCAGGGAGTACTGTGATGGTGTAACTCGATGGCAGGCAGAGAAGACGGGGATATACTGCTGATCTTGACTTTCGGAATTAAAACACTTTCATAGCGACTTGTACTATATTTCTTATCGGAAGGACATAGGAGGAGCCTCTTCGACGGCACAAGTTGGAATGAGCATCTGGACATTCGCATCCGATGTTCTAATAATATTTAAATTTAAAAATATGAAAAACAAATACATCGGCAATACGCCTGTCCAGTTACAATAAAATACTAGAGCAAAAAGAGGTTGCTCTACATCCCACCTCTCGGGGATAGGATGGACCTACCTCTGGCCTAGCTACATATCCCTATCTCGGTTGGATAGTACAGAGGAACCTTTCTTTACTACAGAATAGCATGTATCAGTCCAAATGCCAATCGAGGACAATTTCATCCTGCATTGGGGCATAATACATGCCCCAGCATACCAAAACCAACCTAAAAGGTCGTGCTGTGGTTCCTAATTAAACATCATTAGTTGAAGGATACCTAGCTATAGCGCCTAACCGAGAACCAATATTCCGGTAATATGGCAACCCAGCCAGTTTAACCATTAAATATTCGTCCTTAACAAAATTTCTACCTTTCTTTAAGTATAAAACTAAGGCTATACAATACAGTAACCTTGACACAATATATCGAGTGTGACCCTGCCTTATACTAGGCCATACCGCACTACCCGACATAGCGCCTCACACCCGACACGACACATCAAATGTATATAGCCTTTAACATCCATGCGTAGTATCGCGCGACAATAGGCTCCTACCCCGCCACAAGATTTTCTTGCAGAGAAGTACAACTAGACTAATCTTTGCACCTCGCAGCAAATTCATGCTGTGAAGAGCAGAGACCGCTCATCACACCTAGCACTAACATAAATAAATTTTCCACCTCCTTGCAATTATTATTGCAATGAAGAGGAAAACATGCTACTTAGACACGAAGTGACAGACTTGGCTGTTTGTTAAGAATGGGCCTTGGTCCACCCTTAATACAAAAAAAAAACTACTTGACGTCTGTCATTTTTTGTCATAGGACAATCGAAACACCAGAAATGTATTTGTTTATTGCAACATAACTACCTGAACCTAAACAGAATCCTATTATTTCTAACTTATAATACAATGGTGACGCTTATAGATGCTAATTAGATCAGCAGCCGTCAGTTCGCTTCAAGATCGTAACTTCGAAGACGCATCCAAGCGAGCCTTCATAAAACTGCCATCAGTCCGCTTCGACCGCCAGGAACCAGCTAAGGGCGCTCCACGGGTTGACTCTTAAACAAAGGAGCACACAGAAAATCCGAACAACAAGTTAACATGTCCCCTAACTCGACTCAATGGTTACAGAGCTATGTGTAACTCAGTTCCTGCCAGTCGGAATCGAACCAATCTAACACCTAATCCCTGGTGAAAATCATCTCTGCCAGACTTACAAAATACTGAAATAAGCCAAGGGGATTAATTGATTATACCAGTAATAATGAAGTCATTGAACACCACTGACCAGTGCTGACTCCTTTTACATCCTACACAATACTCAGCCTCCTTTTGTCGTTCACCTTGTCGAATCAGCTTTCTTTCCATACTGTCACGTATGGGAGCCTTAACAGGTTGTTATTTAAAAAAACAAGATGTTAAGTTAAGACGTATATTTGCCCCCAAAGGCGAGCATAAAAAATTAAGGTAGTAGGTTCAGGAATGCCACTGGTTCTAGTTTAGGAGGCTGGCACTTCCCTCAGGCAGTAGATGGAGTCCCCCAGCTCGGGCCACACCCAGCGGCTACGGTTCCAGGCGGAGGCGGAGGTCGTCGGCAGCAGACGTCACAGGGCCGCAACTCAGGTTACACCGCGCGGCTACGGACCCAGACGGTAGGAGAATACTCGACGGCAGCGCCTCTAACGCCAAGCCAAGCGGGAAAAAGGCGTGCAGCAGATGCAGAAGACCAAGCTTCAGGGTTTTAAACCCGTAGGTAGTTGCCTGAAATGCGTATTAAATTGTTTGCATCAGTTCAGCGTTCAGGAAAGATATTCCGTGCCAGCCGCTTGTAGTGAGGAGGGTCCCGAGGGGTAACCGATTTAAATGTTGGCGGTTGGCATGGAATATCAAAACAGAATTACAAAATCTCAAAGCATGCTAGGTAAAAAGAAATAAGGAAAATAAGTGCCACGAAGCAAATCATAAATTGAAGTTAAAATTACTGCAACGGTTTTTATAAGGTAATTTAGAAATGATAAGGCACAATAAAGAATTTAAATTAATTAATAAAATATTAAAGCATGGTTAAGGCGTAGTAATTTGTCGGCGCGAATGTTGAGGCGTTGAGGTTAAAATCGCCATTACTTTGGGTTTTAAAGTCCGTTACATACAACTATACGAAGTTGTACGGTCTTTGTTAATATAGAATTAATAAAGCAGAACACCATGATAATCAAATTATGAACGTAAGATACAACTTAATAAAAACCGAAGACATTTTGAGGTTATTTGCCGTGTGCACTGGTACTTACCCGATTTGGGCGAACAAATATATTAGAACTACATATCAGACTGGTGCTGATGGCTGATCTTAAGTAAGAATTATTGAAGCGATGAGTTCTTCAGATAAAGAGGAAGAACTGGGCAAGTTGTGGCTTTTATAGCCATCTAACTTAACTGACAAAGACAAGGTTTGTCTTTGATTTTGTAAGCTGGTATTAAAAACAAGTCTTGTCTATGAAATCGTGATTAAAATATATAAATGTAATTAATAAATTACATTTATAACAAAGGTTTGCATCTATGAATATTGATTTTATTATATTTACTGTAAAATTTTAATAATATTGAATTATAAACAAGTGCGCTTACAGCGCCATCTAGTGGGAAATATGTGCGAATCTAATTGTTGATCGTTTAGAATGAAGGTGCCTAAACACACCGTTACAATACTTTGACATCTTGTTATCACTATTCCTGGTACTTTCCACATTCTTATTGCCCGATGGATTTGTAAACTGAAATCATACATGTTAAGAATACTAATATCTCTTAAAATTGTCGTTATTTATTTAATATTTTAATCAAGACATTGTTCGTACAATCGAGAGTGATGACAGAAGTGTCAACATCAAAAGGACGTCAAGTTCAAGAAGTAGTTCAGCGACTATATCAATAAAGAGTTTGTAACATTCGTCCGCCTTATAAGATTCTAGGCTAGGCCTCCATTTCATCAATCAGGCGTCGGGGCGGTCTAATAGTACGTTTGCTGCGACGCGGTCCTATAGGCGTGCCAGCCACACCCTGCTGTGATGCAACGGTTTTCGGCACAGCTTCTGGTATTGTTTCAGGCTCTGGAAGAGCTACTGGTGCTGGGGTAGCTGTTGACGTAGCCGATGACGCTGTTAGTGTTACAGGAGGATGAGGAATTGGTCTAGGGTAAGTTTCATCTGGTTCGGTAGCACGATTCCGTATATGGTCCGCATGATATCTTCTTTCCACCCCGCTTGGAGTATTGATCACATATGAATATCGATGGGTGCGTCGAGCGACTGTAGATGGTTCCCATCGTGATTGATCCCTGGTACGCACGTATACTGTATCACCCGGTTTATAATTTGGCGCTTGGCCCTCAGAATTGATGTTTGCTTGAATTTGCTTGTATTGCAGTGATCTTTTAGCACTTGGTCGGATATTGTCGAGGATGCAAGCTAAATGATGTCCAAACATCAGTTGGCCAGGGGCCTTGCCAGTGGTGCTATGAGGTGTGATACGATAAGCGAAAAGGAAATGTTCTAGCCGCTTTTTAAGGGGTTCTGTGCTTGAAGCCATCCTGGTCTTAAAAGTTCTCACAAGACGTTCCGCTAGTCCATTCGTTCTTGGATGGTAGGGCGAGGATGTAATGTGTCTAATGCCCTTATCTTTGCAGTAATTCTGAAATTCTTGTGAGGTGAATTGCGGTCCATTGTCTGACACTAAAAACTGAGGGAGGCCAAATGTAGTAAAAATGGTGTCCAGTTCATCACAGAGTTTAGAGGTTGTTATCTTTGTCATCGGTTTGACCTCGATCCATTTTGAGAACGCATCTGATAGTACTAACCAATATAAGCCCTCAAATGGGCCTGCAAAATCAACGTGCAGTCTTTCCCAAGCTTGGTCTGGTATGGACCATGAAAATATCGGTAACTCGGGGTTATTAGGCCGGTTCTCCTGGCACTTGTGACAAGCTTTTACGTAAGCATCTATGTCTTCCTCAATTTCTGGCCACCAAACATATAATCGTGCCAGTGCCCTCATCGCAGATATGCCCGGGTGTCCACAGTGTAAGTGTTTGAGGGCTGTTCTCCTTAACGTATGAGGTACAACAATTCGACCTTGCCACATGAGTATCTTATTTTCTAACGATAGTTCTCCACGCTTGCGAGCGTATGGTTTTACATCATTTAAGTATTGATGTTCACGCCAACCTGTTTTGATAAATTGTGATATCTGTCGAAGTGTGGAATCCTTTTTTGTTTCTTCTCTCATAAGATCTTCTGATAGCGCAAGGTCTCCAAGTCTATCTGTTTGAAGATGCGCTTCAATTCTGTGAACAGCAAGTTCGGCTTTAGAGGGTTGCTCTTCTGGATTTGGCATCCTCGATAAGTAATCGGCGATAAGGTTGTTACCACCTTTTGTATACGCAATCTCATAGTCATAACTTCCAATAATTAAAGCCCATCGTACCAAACGATTGTTTACTAGCTTTGGTAAATTGCGTTGTGTGCCCAAAACGTGTATGAGAGGCTTGTGATCTGTGACTAATGTGAATTTCATTCCGCGAAGGTATTGATCAAACTTTCTGATTCCAAAGAATATTGCGAGTGCCTCACGGTCTATAACAGAGTATTTTGATTCTGAAAGGCGAAGCTTCCTGGAAGCAAAAGCAATAGGCTGCTCAATATTGTTTTTTTTGTGGAAGAGAACTGCTCCCACGCCCTTTTCTGATGCATCGCAAGCTAAGTATAATGGGCGCTTGTCATCAAAGGCTATGAGTGGTTGCGAACGAACAATCAGTGTTTTTGCTTGTTCAAAAATCTTGGCTTCAGTGTCAGTCCATCGCCATTTCACACGGTTCCCTGTTAGTGCGTGAAGGTCCGCGCAGACACTGTGTAAGTGAGGAATGAACCTTTCGTAGAAGTTGACTAAACCAAGAAATGATCTTAATTCCTTAGTATTGGTTGGAGGGGCAGCTTTGGCAATAGCTTCGATCTTAGATTTTGTAGGACGTACTCCGTTTTTGTCGATCATGTGTCCGAGGTACTCGACTTGTCGTTGTAGGAAAGAGCATTTCTTGAGGTTGACTTTCAAACCAGTCGTTTCTAGTCTTTCAAAAACGTTTCGTAGTGTTTGGAGGTGTTCTTTGTCATCTTTTCCTGTGATGGCAATATCGTCGAAATAGATTGCGACATTGGGTATTCCCTCCAGGAGTTTGTCAAGGTAATGCTGAAATATTGACGGTGCGGTTGAAATGTCAAAAGGCATCCTATTGTACTGGTAGTATCCCTTGTGTGTAGATATTGTCAAGAAGTGTTTAGATTCGGGGCCTATTTCAAATTGAAGATATGCGTCCTTACGTAGTTGATCAAATAATGGTACAGGATGCGCGTGTGTTATCAGTACAGGGTTGAGCGTGCTGCGAAAATCACCACAGATCCTGATCTGGCCGTTGGGTTTGATTACATTGACCGTCGGTGTTGCCCACGGTATAGGTGTTACGTTTGGATCTATTTGGGTTATGATACGCTCTTCAACTAAACGTTCTAGTTCAATCTCTATGTTCTTTTTCATTGAAAATTTGATTGGCCTCGCATAGAAATGTTTCGGTTGAGCGTCAGGTTTGAAGTGTATATTTACTGTGTAATTTTTTACTTTTCCAAGTTTATCGTCGAAAAGTGAAGCGTGTTTGTCCAGAACTTGTTTCAGTGAAAAAGCTTCATGTTGACTATTTTTAATAGAGTAAACTGGTTTTGGGAAGTCCATTTGAAATATTTCGCTCCACTGCAAACCGAACAGCATTGGGTCAGCTGATTTCATGACCACGACTGGTAATATTTTTTCCTCCCTTTCGATTTTGACTGTTACATCTGTCAGACCCTTCGGTTTGAGTTTAATGTTACCGTAGGCACGTAGTCCTGGCGCTTTTGTCAGTGGGGGAGCTCCGATACGCTTCCAGAATCTGGTACTAATAATTGAGTATACTGATCCGGGGTCCCAATCTAGCGTGCATTGTATGTTATTGATGAGAACATCAATTTTTTTACTGTCCTTGCTTTTAGCTTTGATCTGACAAACTGTGTCTGTGTCGTCATCGCTGTCTTCGGAGTCGCACGTTTGTGAGGAGTTGTGGCCGCTTCTATTGTTTCTCAGTTTGTATAATTTAGCTTTATTTGTTGGCTTCCTTTGTATATTTTCGTTTCTGTTTGGTAGACATGCTTTGCCTGACTTGATACAACAGTCCTCATAGTGTCCCGGTATATTGCACTCTTTACATGTATGATTTCTGGCTGCACATTGAAATAGGGGATGTCTTTCAAGTTGACCGCATCTGAGGCATTGATGGGTCTGTAGTTTGCGCGGTGATGTTGTGTTGCGATAAGACCTTGTGCTTCTTTTTATTTTATTGAGTTTGGCGTGTGTGTCTTCATCGCCTTCCGCTCGTTCCCGTGATTGTGCGACGCTGAATATCTGAGCAAAGGTTACTTCTTTAGTTTTACCGTCTTGAAGTTCTTGTAGATCAGGCCATTTCAAATTGTTCACTGTTCATGTTAAAACATTTTTTTTAATCCTCGTCGCCACTGTTAAGAATACTAATATCTCTTAAAATTTTCGTTATTTATTTAATATTTTAATCAAGACATTGTTCGTACAATCGAGAGTGATGACAGAAGTGTCAACATCAAAAGGACGTCAAGTTCAAGAAGTAGTTCAGCGACTATATCAATAAAGAGTTTGTAACAATACAAGCCTTTTTAATATATATATATATATACATTATGTTAACAAATACCTATTAATAAATAATTTAAGCCTATTTACATGAACTATGGAAGTTTTATTATTGTTCAATTTTTTTATTTTATATTTAACTTCATTGATACGACGATACGACTAACCACCATGTATGGCCCCACATATTTCCTCATCAGTTTTAGTGAAACATTCGATATTCGTTTTGGGGTGTATTAACATCCGCAGGGGTCTAGTATTGGTACATACGCCAATTTATTTTACAAGTAATCAATACTAATTTGTACCCATCACAAATCGCGTTCATCATGAACTCATCACTCCTCTGCTGCACTGGGAGTGAAGAAATAGCACAGAATGCGTGCAGATGCTTATCATCCTGGCATGTCGTAAAAGTCGACTAAGGGACGGGTCCTCTCCAACATGGTGGACTATCTGTATGGGCGATGGGCTGATCACCTGTCACCATATGGTTCATCATACCATCTTAGGACTAATTAATCGAACGTGGCCACAAGTAGTCTTGTGGCTCTGCCCACCCCATTAGGGATTTCCGGCGTGATAATATGTATGTATGTATGAACTCATCCGTCATATGACGTAAGCCATCGTCTGCTATCAAGCGTAATCCTTTCCTTGCTTATGCACAATCCTTATCCTGCATACCTGCATTACCAGCAAACCAACATGCAACATATATGCTAAGGAGACACGTCAGAGTTGGTGGTGGATGCCAACAAAACATCCCCCTTACTTCTACGAAGTTAAATGGGTTCCATCATCTACAGCCCCATCCCAGCATAAATATTACCGTTTCAAACGAAAACACCAACCTTCATATCCGAAATTTCTGCATGCCGTAACGCTCGCTGATGCTTTCTTACCATGACGCAAAAACTATTCACAAACCTAAGCTTGCTAGAAAATATATGGCTATCAAAAGATATTAGTACAAAATATATAACACGATATAAATTACGCGATTCACAAAATTGTCACGGTTTTGACACTGCCATTATTGAATTATTTTTAATTTGGCAATTCAGTGTCCATTATGGGTTGCGAAGATTTTCGTGATTTCTCCCCCCCCCCCCCCCTCTCAGCGTTGGGCGCGATCTTGTCGTTGATTCCATGCTTGAAAACCGGCTCTTATAACATATTGAAAAGGCAAAAACCGCGGCCATATTGCCGTAAAATATATAGATACGATGTCCTATGGACATTTACGTATTCATGCGCCGAATTTTCCGCCGTACTATGACGCAGTTTTATTTAACGGACTTAGGCACATTTTAATTAAATCTTTACGATTCTTTTTCGGTCAGTTTGACTTCTGCACGTCGCTCGTGCGGTGAATCATACTAAAGTCTCTCAGATCATGAAGAAATATTTAGATATACTAATTATTAATGAAACTGGTACTGCCCTGTTTAACGCGTTGTTGTACTCAACGCACTTCCACCATGTGATGGTGTAACTCGATGGCAGGCAGAGAAGACGGGGATATACTGCTGATCTTGACTTTCGGAATTAAAAACACTTTCATAGCGACTTCTACTATATTTCTTATCGGAAGGACATAGGAGGAGCCTCTTCGACGGCACAAGTTGGAATGAGCATCTGGACATTCGCATTCGATGTTCTAATAATATTTATATGACATATAGACATGCAGGTTCTTGTGCTGCCCATTATTGATTATACTGATGTGTGCACCACCAACATTAGCCAGGATTCCCTCAATAGACTGCACCGTCTCCTGAACAATGGCATACGCTTTATTTTTGGCCTTCGTAAATACGATCACATATATTATCTTCCTTTCGCCGTCAGCTCAACTGGCTTCCCATCCGTCATCGCAAGTCTCTCAGAATTCTATGTACTCTTTTTTCAATCCTGTTCGAGCCTTCTGCTCCAGGCTATCTCAAAGGTTAATTCAATTTTGATACTCCCCGTCCTGGTTGTAGCTTGCGCTCATCTCGTTCCCTGAAACTCACGATTCCTGCTCACCGCTCCGGTTTCATGTCAAATTCTTTCGCCCTTCAAGCAATCCGTCTCTGGAATGCGCTCCCTCTCGACATAAGAAAAGCCCCAAGCAAGTTTGCATTCAAGAGAATGCTTCGCAAGCATTTGCTAAATCAAGACGAAGAGTAGTAAGATCCATCATTGAACTTGTATATGCTTTTTGTTTATATAATCTATAAGCATATGTATTTATATATTTGTATAGTTATTATAATATCTTTAATTATTGTTCCCATAATTTCTACCAGCTTTCTCAATGCACCTTTTGATAGTATTCTCTGCTTGGCCTGTTGGTTGACTAGTAGAGAATGCCATTGGGCATTAAGACTTAGCAATAAAGCTTAAATAAATTAATATTATAACTCACTAATATAATTTACGCCATTCAGTACTGTCCCGAGCTTATATGAGTCTTACAATGAGTTAGAAAAAGATAGATATTGAATATTGATATTGATTATCTCAGTTAGTTGAGAATACTTCCAAAATATTTTAAACTATTAAAAGACATCACATCTAAGAACAATCTAGAAAATTTGAGAGCATTCAAGACGATTACAGACCATCCAACATCATTTTAAAATTTTAAGATTCTTTGCCACTATTCTAGATCATTCTAGAACATTAAAGAACATTCTAGAACGTTTGAGAGTATTGATGACAGACCATCCTACATCATTTATAAATTTTGAGATTATTTTTAAGTTTTCAGATCGTTCTAGAACATTGAAGAACATTCTAGAACGTATGAAAGCATTCTAGACGATAACATACTATCCTACATAATTTTAAAATTTTAAGATCTTTTTCGACTATTCTAGGTCATTCTAGAACATTCTAGAACAATTGAGAATGTTCTAGATGACGGCAGACCATCTTACATCGTTTTCAAATTAGAAGATTGTTTTCAGTTTTTTCTTAAAGCGTTCTGGAACATAAAATAATATTCCAGAAAGCTTGAGAACATTCTGAACGATGGCTATCCTGCGACAACATTTCAAACATTTTGGATTATTTTAGACCATTCTGGAACTTTAAAGACCCTTCTAGACTATTTGAGCAAAATCTGAAATGTTTAAGAAAAGTCCTCATGGTTAGGTTAGGTTAGGTTAGGTTTGGTTCCCCCCCGAGGTGCTGCCACCTTGTCGTGGTGGGGGGACTTGCGTGTCCCAGTGATCCCCGAGGGTATGCCGGAAAGGGCTTCCCATACCGGACAGGCTTGGGGTGAGGGGCTGGACTAAGAGCGGCACATTCCCTTCCCAAATCCAACCTTCCTTTTCCCATCCTTTAATCCTTTCTTTTCCTTTCCCCAACCACCTTCCCATCCCATTCCAACCGAACCAGTGGCGGTATATCCACTTACATTTAAGGCTAGCGCGAGCCTTGGGGAACTAAATACTCCTCTAAAAGTGCGTCCTCCCTGAAAGGCGGTGGGGAGTGTATGCTGCATGACGACGTGGGAGATGGACAAGGCTGATTTCAAAATGTGTCCCCAGGTGGGTCCTCGAAAGGGGGAATCCCACCCATCCGCTGTGGCGGATGGCAGCCCCTCGTACTCTGGGGGGGGCAAAAATCGCCTCGTGGGTCAGCAAGGTGCTGGCCCTCGTAAACACGACTTAGGCTTATCGAAATTGGACATTGACGCTTATGTATTGGTGACTGACGTCTTGGCAGAGTCGACGGGTGCCCCGATGGCACGCGTTGGCTCTACTGACCCGGCAACGAATATGGATTATGACTCCGACGTTAGTCGGGAGTCTGAAAAAAGAAAATGGTCGGACGTGCAGAGTTCTGGTTCCGAGACCGAGACGGAGGCCCGTCAGGGCAAAAATTCGAGAGTGGCAAACGCCCGCCGTGGAAAGACGCCGCGGCCTGGAAAAGGAACAGGGCTTACCCGCGCTAAGGCTGAGCTTCTGAAGATCACGGAGGAAGCAAAAGAGGCCGCGTTTAACCAGGTGCTTCGCTCCCGCGCCTTTAAAAAGCCGGTAGAACCAAAGGTTACAGACTTGGAGGAAATAGGTGATAAGGAGGAGCTTAACATCAGCACCCTCTCTCCAGAAGAACTGAGGGCCCTGGCCGGGAACCGAGTCAAAAAAATATTGGAGGTGGCAAAAAAGTCCGGCCACTTGCAGGGTCCCTTCGTTCGCATGTTAAAGGAGTCAGCGGCCGCGCTTGAGACGGTTGTAGACGTTCTTACCTCCCGCTCTGAGGAAGAGGAGACGAGGCGCCTCCGCCTCGATAATGGTCGCCTTCGCAATGAGGTCGACCTACTAAGGGCGGAGTTGAAGGCTCATCGCCGAGAGTTCTCAGCCATGAGGACGGAGCTTGCGGCCGCTACCATACCGCCGCCCCCACCGGCACTGGATATGGAAGAGCTTAAGCGCTCCCTGATTGACACGGTTGGCACTATGCTCAATGCCCGCCTCGCTGTGATTGAGGAGCGCTTGCTGCCAGCTCCCGTATGTCGTCCACCGCTGGCGGCAGATAAAAAGAAGACCCCGTTGCCTTCGGGCACTGCTGTCCCGAAGAGCTCTCAGGCAGCCCGGTCAGTCAAAGTCAAAGTCAAAGTCAAACTATCTTTATTCAATTTAGGCTTTTACAAGCTCTTATGAAGGTCAAGGAATGAATCTACCACCGGTTCGGAAAAAAACCTCTACTGAGAAGAGCCGGCAAGAAACTCGGTGAGGTTTCATTTTTTCAAATCAGTACACATATAAGTCAACAATGATGTCTACAGTTTTATACAAATCTAAGTATATACCACAGCAGGTACGCTCATCGAGACCCAGGGATCGCCAGTGCAGGTCACGATTTAAGCCAAACGTCCCTGTCCATGACGTAGTCTTTTACTGAGTAATATGCCCTAGAAATAAGAATTCGCTTTACAGTAGATTTGAACATTGTGTCTGTTTGTTCTATTATGTTTTTAGGTATTTTATTGTAAAAACGTGTACAATTTCCTAGAAATGATTTTTTAGTTTTAGCCAGTCTATAAGTTGGTACTTTAAGCTTTCCGGTATTTCTAGTAGCCTTTGGCTTATCTACATTTGTAGGAAAATTGTATATATTTTTTCTGACATACATTATTATTTCAAATACGTATAGCGAAGGCAGGGTTAGTATTTCAATTTCCTTAAAAAATTCCCTCAGTGACTCGCGGGTGCCCATGTTATATATGGCCCTGATGGCCCTTTTTTGTAAAATAAAAATAGACTCTAAGTCAGCAGCTGATCCCCATAAAATTAAACCGTATGAAATAATACTTTTGAAATACGCGAAGTAAACCAACCTTGCCGTCGCTACATCAGTTAATTGCCTCATTTGTCTGACTGCAAACGCAGCAGAGCTCAACCTACTCGCTATGGCTGTAATATGGGAACCCCACTGCAGTTTTGAGTCAAGTGTTAATCCTAGAAAAACAGTTGACTTTACAAATTCAATGTTTTGACCGTCTAATTTAATATTCAAGTGTGCATTAACATCTGGTGTGTTTACTAAAGAAAATTTAATACATTTGGTCTTTTTAGGATTAAGTAACAAATTATTTGCAGCAAACCATTTAGAAATCATGGACAGAGTGTTGTTTGGTTCAGTGAGCTCGGTATCCTTCCTATTTACCTTGAACAGCAAAGAAGTATCGTCTGCAAACATGACTATGCCTGATGTTTGGCTTACCATGTAAGGAAGGTCATTTACATAGACAAGGAACAGGAAAGGGCCAAGAATTGATCCTTGGGGCACTCCCATTTCCACCACAGTCTCTGCAGATACTGCACCGTTAACTGATACCTTCTGCAATCTCTGTGTAAGATAAGATCTAACGAGTTGAAGGGCATCGCCGCAAATGCCATAGAATTTTAATTTTCGAATTAAAGTGTCATGATCTACACAATCAAAAGCTTTGGAAAGGTCACAGAAGACACCAATGGCATCGTGTGAGTCTTCCCAAGCCTCTAAAATGAATTTAACTAAGCTAGCACCCGCGTCGGTGGTAGACCTACCCTTAGTAAATCCAAACTGCTGTGGATGTAAAATTTTATTAGAGTTGAAATGTTGTAACATCTGCGTTAGCATTATTTTTTCGAATATTTTGCTAAACGCTGGCAAAATTGACACAGGGCGGTAATCAGAAGGATTATCCTTTTTGCCCGATTTGAAAATGGGTACTACTTTACTGAATTTCATTAAGTCGGGAAAGATGCCTTCATCTATGCAACTATTGAATATAAGGGCTAAAGATGGCGCAACGACGTCTAGAATAGAATCAAGAACCTTAACTGATACGCCCCATAAGTCTTCCGTTTTTTCACCTTTAACAATTTGAACGTCTTTAAAATGTCTATGACAGAAACGTGGGAGAACTTAAAATGAGATATATTACTAAGACTAATGTATTCATTTAGTAGTAGACCGGCAGTATTGGAAGAGGAAGCTAAACATCTAGTCGTTTCAATGGGAATTCTAGAAAATAAAGTGTTAAATTCATTTGCTACGTCAATCCCGTCTGTGATAAGCATGTCTTTTATTTTTAAGGAAATAGAAGCCTCTGCGTTCTTTTTCTGGCCGGTTTCTGAATTTATAATTTTCCAAACAGTTTTAACTCTATTGCTGGATGATTGAATTCTACTGTTGAGGTGGGCTGACTTAGCTTTATTGCATACGATTTTAAACAATTTAGAATAATCCCTAACATACTGGTGGAAGCGTTCATCAGTAGTACAAGATCTCTTGTCGTACAGTTGGTACAAGTTGTCCCTACTTTTACGAATCCCAGTTGTAGCCCATTCATTAAAAGTGACTTTAAGCCCTATCTGAATACGTTTCTTAATGCAGGTTCTGTCAAATTCAGTACACACGGTATCTAATAACATTTTAAACTGTTCGTTCGGACCATTCGGTTTGGCTTCAGAAGTGGATATTTTAAACGCGATGTTTGATTTTAGGCACTGAAGTCTATTTTTAGTCAATGGTCTAATTTCTATTACCTTATCTGGATTTACCCTAGCACAAGGTAATTTGACAATTTGAGCTTTATTATCCGAGCGCACTCCACTAACAATCGATTTTTCCAGATACTGACAGTTGATCCAAATATTATCTAGACAAGTGGCAGAAGTGGGGGTGACCCTGGTCGGTTCGTTAAATAAACAATCTAAATTAAAGGATTTAAAAAGGGATACAAATTGATGTTTTTCAACCGACTGTGTTAAAGTATCAACATTGAAATCTCCGCAGACCACAACTGATTTCTTACTATTAATCGCTTTACTGAGAACATCTTCCATTGTATTGATAAAAATAGCTAAGTTTGCAGTAGGTGGCCTGTAGACACACAATATTAGATACTGATCCGTTTCTGCACTGGCGATCTCGCAAACGCGCTCGACAGAATGGCCGGACAGGTCCCTGCGCTCCTTAAATTTTAGACCGTCTTTAAATAATATAATAGAACCGCCACCTGCCGCGGACACCCTGCAGAACGAGCTGGCCATTACATAATTATTTACATTAAATGTCATCCTGTCTTGTTTAAGCCAAGTTTCTGTTAAGCAGATAATATCTCCATTGACATTTTCAGTAAATAATTCTAAGTCTAGTATTTTGCCAGTGAAGCGATTTATGTTTTGATGAGTTAAGGTTAAACTACTTTGCTTCTCCATTGTCTTAACCGCTAGTTTAAAGACAAATCCGAACACGGAGATGTCGTCCTAACAGGGAGGGGGGAAGGGGTGTTTCCGAATACGGAATTAATAAAACATGCTAAAGATTTAGCAAGCTTGTCAGGAGTTAATTTATAATCACTAATAACCTTATTAGAGTCAAAAAAATAAAAATCGTCGCTATGACGGCTTGTCAACTTAAATATAAGTTTGTTTAAGCTATGCAAATTATTATTTAACTCGCATGAAAATGAAAATGAAAATGAAAATGAAAATATTTATTTTGCAAGTAGGCCTCACGGGCTCTTTTACATGTCTGAATCTACCAGCGCTTCGAAAGGTGACATTTGCTGAGAAGAAACGCCGCAAGAAACTCAGCAGTAAGTCTTTTTTTCCACTTTAAAATTACATATAACTAAAACTAACATAAAAAGTGCAACAAATAAACCTAATGGGCATAAATTAATTATCTTATACAACTAATAAGGGAGATGTATAGTCTCCGCGTCTGAACAAGTAAATTTAAGTGCCTTAGAGATGTATAAAGTCTCTAAGGGTCATAATAATAAGAATAATATTAAAACAGAGAAAACATCTAAATTAATTAATCTAGGTTACATGGAGATGTAGACAGTCTCCATGGTCAAGTATAAAGATGGAGATGTAAGGTCTCCAAATATCAAAAACAATCTGAAATATAACATTTCATGTCCTAATAATACAAATATTATTGGCTATTAAGCCAAAAGGTCAATAACAGTTTATTAAGGAGACACAATAGGAAACGGAGACAGCGCCAGGAAACGACATACAGACTCCCGGACACTACGAGGTTACACTGATGCGTTTCTTGGCCTCAGAGCTGGCCAAGCTTCTTTATCATTTAAATAATCTTCAACTCTATAATATCCTTTCTTAAGCAGCGAATCTTTAATGTACCGTTTAAATGGATTAACAGACAAGTCCCATGCTTCAAGGGGAACTTTGTTGTAGAATCTTATGCAGTTCCCCAAAAAAGATTTACTTACTTTCTTAAGGCGAAACTTAGGAACAAGGAGCTTATTCTTACTACGTGTATTAAAATTATGGACATCAGACACTTTCTTAAAACCTTTAATATTCTTGTGCGTATACAAGATCACCTCATAAATATACTGTGAAGCTACTGTAAGGATGTCAATTTGTTTGAAACGGTCTTTTAACGAATCACGGCAGCCCAGGTTGTAAATGGACCGGACTGCTCTCTTCTGTAGAATAAAGACCGTTTCGATGTCAGCCGCCTTACCCCAGACCAGGATGCCATAAGACATAATACTATGAAAATAACTAAAATAAACAAGTCGCGCTGTTTCCACATTGGTAAATTGACGAATTCTTCTTACAGCATATGCAGCAGAGCTCAGTTTGTCTGCAAGAACGGATATGTGTGGACCCCATTGTAAATTGCGGTCAAGAGTTAGCCCAAGAAAAACTGTCTGATCTACAAGAGATAGGTTTTCTCCATTTAAAGTAAGGGCTGCGTCTACCTGTGTAACATTAGGTAAAGAAAATTTAACACATTTAGTTTTCTTCGCATTAAGAAGCAAATTGTTAGCTGTAAACCATTTAAGCACTTCCTTCAAGGTGTCGTTGATATGACTATAGTCTTCCCGCTGTCGATTTACTTTAAAAATCAGCGAAGTATCATCAGCAAATAAAACTATGTCACACTTGTTATTTATAAGGCTAGGTAGATCGTTTATATAAACAAGGAAAAGGAAAGGGCCCAAAATAGATCCTTGGGGCACTCCGAGCTTCACAGGTAAACCAGAAGACTGCACTTTGTTAACTACTACTTTCTGAATCCTCTGGCTAAGATAAGATTTTACAAGGTTTAGTGCTTTAACTGATAATCCATAGTGCTTGAGCTTATATAAAAGTGTCTCATGCTCAACACAATCGAATGCTTTTGAGAGGTCGCAGAAAATACCAATCGCATCTTGCGAATGTTCCCATGCTTCATAGATATGCCTAATAAGCACTGAGGCAGCATCTGTTGTCGAACGACCCTTTGTAAAACCAAATTGCTGATCGTGAAGCAAATTATTAGTATTAAAATATTGAAGCATTTGGTTAAGAACAATTTTTTCAAATACTTTACTTAACACTGGAAGAATAGAAATACGTCTAAAATTACCAGGGTCGGATTTACTTCCAGCTTTGAACAAAGGAATTACTTTACTGTGTTTCATCAGGTCTGGGAACACACCCGCATTGACACAAGAATTAAACACGACGGAAAGATATGGCGCTACAATGTGAATAACCGATTGGATAACTTTTACAGAAGTACCCCAAAGATCCTCAGTATTCTTCAACTTCAGGGAATTAAAAGTTTGTACAATCTCATAAGGGTCTGTGTGTTGAAATTCGAAATCCGTCTTACCTCTTATCGCAGCATAGTCTAGATATGAACCTGCAATCGCAGTAGAGGAGTTGAGTTCACGAGTGGTGCTTACCGCTATATTTGCGAAGAATCCTTCAAAAGCGCCTGCCACATCTGAATCAGACGTCAGAATTTGATTTTTCACTCTCAATTTAAAGTGACATTCACGGGGTTTTGATTTACCTGTTTCAGTTTTGATAACGTTCCAGGCTGCCTTCACCTTGTTATCTGCTGTTTTAACTTTATTGCTAAGATAGATTGACTTAGCGACGGCACATGCTTTTTTAAATACCTTTGAATATTTTTTGACATATTCGGTGAAGTTGGCATCTTGGTTGTAGTTCTTCTCTTCGTATAACTCGTACATCTTGGTTCTGCTTCTATGAATGCCTACTGAGGCCCAATCACTAAACCTAGGTTTGTTAGTACCATTTCGGATAGTTTTAGTTTTGAAAATGGTTCCAAACTCGTAATTAATAACATTGGAAAGGTCCTCGTATAGTAGATTAGGGTTAGTTTCTATAAGGGGGGTAACAGGAATCTTGCTCATTATGTTATTTTTAAACTTTTCTACACGACTTACAGTTATGGGCCTGTATGTTATTGACGATTGATGTTGTTTAACAAACACCCTGAAGGAAGCTTTTTGGCCGCTATGATCAGAGTTAAAGCAGCTAAACACAGTTTTATCAGTAGCTTCACAATTACAGAAAATGTTGTCCAAACATGTTGCCGAGTTGGCTGCAATTCTAGTTGGTTCGTGAAAAAGATGAGACAAGTCAAATGATTTAAATATGTTCAGTAGCCTCACTGATAGTGTGTTTGCGGAGTCTAGAAGATTCACATTGAAATCTCCACAAACTATAATAGACTTACTACTGTCAAATACCTGCTTCAGAGCCTCCTCCATCACAGATTCAAACTGAGTGAAGTCTGAAGCTGGTGGCCTATAAACACATAATATAATGTGTTTTTCCATTTCAGTACAGGAAATTTCCACAACTCGTTCAATAGAAAGCTTTGTTATGTTTTTCCGTTCCTTAGATTTATAATTATTTTTCACTAATATCATTGAACCCCCGTGAATGGCTGACTTTCTATTGAAAGAGCTCGCTATGGTATAGTTATGAAAGTTGAATATCATTTCATGCTCTTTAAGCCAGTGTTCTGTAATACACATGATATCGACATTGAAAGCATCGAGGAAAAGACCTACTTCTAATTATTTGCTGGAAAAGCCTTGTATATTTTGATGAACCAAAATAAAATGGCGTTGCTTTTCCGCTGTCTCACGCATTAGTTTAAATGTGCGCGCGGGTCGGCGGCCGCGGGCGCCGCGCGCGCGCCGCCGCCGTCGGCCGTTGCGAGCGAGTGTCCACATTCGATATTATACGCTAGCAGTTTTGCCATCGCAACTTTACATTTTCTATTCAAAGACATTTCACACACTCGATCTAGTCTGAAATGTTTTATAAACTTATTACTATCAAAGTAGTGGTAGTTACTGTTGTAACATGTCGCATTGTACAGCATGGCATTAATTTTGCAAATTGTATTGTTATGCTTATCAGATACAAACATCGAATAAGGAAGTGCACACAATATAATTTTATTTATGCCATGCTGTTCAACCGTCAATAGTGCCGTCATGGAGAAGCATAGTAGGGGAACGCACCTATAACAATATTTTTGGCACCTAGTTTTGACAGGGCGTCGAACCCAGCTTTAACGTCTGAGAATCGTACTTTGGACCCATTACCTAACATCAAAACAATTGTTGTTTGGTTAGATACTTGGGTGTGCATAATATTGTCAATTATTTGACTAAACGAGGCATTAGGCATTCAATGATTAGTAACACAGCTGTTTAATACATTATTATGTAATATTTTGCCTAGCCCCTTTCCTATCCTATCAGAAAACACTAGGGTTTCAGTCACATTTTTATAAATATCAGGTTTAGTAGGTGCGGGTATAACATGGGCCACTGTGCCGCTGGAATCAGACAGACAAGGCAAATTCTCTGGCGACGAGTCGATATGTTGGCACTGGCACTCACATTCGCACATATTTTGCTTGTTAACTAGTGACTCGAAACGTTGTTCGTTATAATGGCACAGTTCCACTAACTCGCTTGCCGCCAGGACATGTTCACTGATTTGCTTCTGTGATGTTAAATACTTATTAGTTAAGTCCCTGAGGGAATTTTCTAACCGGTCTATCTGTTTCCGCGCTGAGTCACAAGCGTACATACTGTGTTCGAGATTTTGATTACAAATTTCTAGTTCATTTAATAAACGCAGACGACTGTTCCGCAACATACATTTTTTGTGTACACTAAGATGTTGTTTACATAATTTCTTAGACCTCCTAATAAATCTGCTTAAACTAAGATATTTTTTCAGTTTATTGTGACTTTTAAATTTTATTTTTTCACCTTTTTTAGAGTCCGTCGATATACTATTATTGTCAATCTGCGGCACCGACGTATTGCTCTGACACATATCACAGGCGCTTGGCGTTGGAAATAGTTCATCGTAAAGCCGCTGGGTATTTACGGATTCCTGACATTCAATTTGTTGCTGGAGCTGGTGGACTACCTTGTGTGCATCGGATAGCTCGTAGTCGAGCTCGTTGACACGCTGCAAGGTCTGCTCATGAATGTCATAACACTGTTGGAATGAGTTCGCCTTGGTCAGCAGTAGATCACGTTCTTCCTTAATGTCTTGCAGTGGCTGTCCCAACTCCTGTCCTAACCTCGGCAAGGCCAGAGGTCAAGCCTGTGGGCAAGCCTAGGAAGGGGAAACCTACGGCTGTACCTGTGGCAAAGCCCACGGAGAGATTGGCATCCACACCAGCCATGCCGAGGGAAGTTGAACCACTTTCCGGATTATCGTCGGTTCCGGCAACGGCCTTGGTGCAAGAAGAGCTACCATGGGTCGAAGTTGTGAAGAGGAAGCGGAAGCCAAAGAAGCCGTCCGTTCCCGTGGTGACTGCCGGCGCTTCCAAGCCGCTGCCAAAAGCTCGGGTCACGGGAGCCCAAGAGAAGACCAAGCTGGTTCCCCCACGATCGGCGGCTGTGGTCATCCGCCTTGATCCGGAAGCCGAAAAGAAGGGAGTGACATACGCCTTCGCTTTGTGTACCGCGGAGGCGAAAATCAATTTGGAGGAGTTTGGAATCCAACAGGGGGATATAAAAATACGCCCATCCGCTGACGGGGCTCACCTTCTAGAGGTACGTGGCGAGGGCAGAGGCGAAAAAGCCGACAAACTTGCCGAACGCCTTCGTTCGGCATTGGACGGATTGGCTAAGGTCGACAGGCCCGTGATGTGCGCCGATGTGCGCATCACTGGCCTTGACGACACGGCCACTCAACAAAGGGTTGCTGCGGCGGTTGCTAAGACAGGGGGCTGCGCTGAGGACCAGGTTAAAGTCCTCAATATTCAGTGCGGCCCAGCTGGGACGGGCTCGGTGGTTGTCCAGTGCCCCATTAAAGTGGCCGCGACCCTAGGGAAGAAGGCCAGGATCCTGGTCGGTTGGAGCTCGGCCCGGGTTCAGGTCCTTGAACGGCGCCCTCTGCGCTGCTATAAGTGCATGGGGGCAGGGCACACTAAAGCCATGTGTCCGTCCAATGCCTGCAGGGGGGACCTCTGTTTCCGGTGTGGCGGGAAGGGGCACAAGGCGACTGGCTGCGAGGGGGTGGTGCGCTGTGCAGTATGTGCCGATGCGGGCAGACCGTCTGCCTACTATATGGGGGGCAGGAGCTGTTTGCCCCCAGTTTCTAAGGGCAGGGCGGTCGCCAGGACCATGACCGCGGCCACTAATGAAGGAGCGCGCGTAGAGCGACAAGAGGAGGCTGCTCATATGTCGGAATGAATCAATTTCGACATAGCAGCTTCCTCCAGACGAACCTCAACCACTGCGCCGGGGCTCAAGATCTCCTTCTACTGTCCATGGCGCAGTGGCATGTTGATGTGGCTGTGGCCTGCGAGCCGTATTTTATCCCCACCCAATCAAACTGGGTCGGGGACCTAGGCGGCTCAGTGGCGATCGTGGTTGGGCCAAACGAGGGGCCCCCTCTACTGGCCCTCGAAAGGGGACTTGGCGTTGTGGTGGCGAAATGGGGCGAGTTCACTGTAGTAGGAGCCTACTTCTCCCCCAACCGTACCCTGGTGGAGTTTGAGACGTACCTCGACTCCATCAGATCGACGATGGAGCGGCTGGCGTCAGGGCCGATCATCTTCCTCGGCGATCTCAACGCCAAGTCCCGTGCGTGGGGAAACCCCGCGAGCGACGTCCGCGGAAGGGCCGTCCAAGTTTGGGCTTTGTTGGCTGGTTTATCCCTCCTCAACAGAGGGACGACAAACACCTGCGTTCGGCAGCAGGGGGGGTCCGTGGTGGACGTTTCGTTTGCCACCCCCTCTGTCGCTCGCAGGGTGCATAGATGGCGGGTGGAGGAGGACGTAGAGACCTTGTCGGACCACCTTTACATCCGATTTGAGGTCTCCGCCTCGGGGCCCGCTGCCCCACCGGGTGGCCCCAGTCGGTTCCCTCGCTGGACCCTGGCCCAAATGGACAGGGACCTGGCCAAAGAAGCTGCCATTCTGGCACGCTGGCAAGCAACTGAGGTGGCGGCGGATGGCCCCGATGTGGACGCGCTAGCTGGGCGCGTCCGCTCCGCGCTCACTTCAGTCTGCGACGCGGCCATGCCAAGGGCCAAGCGGCGCCCCCCGCGCCGGCAGGTCTACTGATGGACGCCGGAAATTGCCAACCTTAGAGCGCGGGCAAATGAGGCGAGACGGGCGTACGCTCGGTGCCGTCGTCACCGCTGCCGCCATATTGGCCGAGATGCGGCATTGGAAGGTCAGTTATGGAGCACCTACAGGGGGTGTAAGAAGGCACTCCAGCTGGCCATCAGTAAGGCCAAGGCCCAGTGCAGAGAGGACCTGCTAAGGGACCTGGATAGAGATCCATGGGGGCGCCCGTACCGCGCGGCGCGGAAAAAGCTTAGTGCGCTGGGCACTCCGCCAACAGAGACCCTGGAGCCGGCCATCTTAGAGGGTGTGGTGAACGAGCTGTTTCCCGAAGCTACGGGGCACGCCCCACCTATTATGGTTCCTCTCTCCCGACCAGAAGACGAGGTTGTTGAAGTTGGGAATATCCCCCTCATCAGGGGCGGTGAATTGGGGGTAGCTCTCGATAGGCTGAGGGGCCGGAAGACCGCACCGGGGCCGGACGGAGTACCCGGAAAGGTGCTGTACATTGCGGCGGGCGAATTGGAGGATTGGCTTCGGGAAACGTTCAATGCATGTCTTCGCACCGGCCGGTTCCCGAAGCCTTGGAAGGAAGGCCGTCTGGCCCTGATCCCGAAGGGGGCCTCTGGGGCTTATCGGCCGATTATATTGCTGGACGAGGTCGGGAAGGTGTTCGAAAAAATCCTTGCAAACCGCCTCGTCCGGCATCTGGAGGAAATCGGTCCGAATCTATCGGAGGCCCAGTTCGGGTTCAGGGCGGGGCGATCAACGATCGACGCCCTGAACACTTTAAAGACTCGATCCGTTGAAGCAGTGGAGGGGGGAGAAGTGTTCCTGGCGATCTCTCTTGACGTCAGGAACGCATTCAACAGCCTGCCGTTCGAGACCATACTAGAGGCACTCCGGTTCCATGGAGTACCTACCTATCTCCGGCGGCTGTTGAATGATTATCTCCGTGACAGGGTGGTCTGTTGGGAGGGTGCGGATGGGGAGTTTAGCCACCATCGCGTCGAGTGTGGCGTTCCACAGGGCTCCGTACTGGGGCCCGTCCTGTGGAACGTCGGATTCGACTGGCTGTTGCGCGGTCCACTTCTCCCCAAGACGAGCGTGATCTGCTACGCGGATGACACGCTCGTCACGGCCCGGGGACGGAATTATGAGGAGGCGGCGCGGCTCGGACAAATAACGGCGACGTTGGTGGTTGAGAGAATACACCTGCTGGGCCTGAGGGTCGCCGTAAATAAAACGGAGGCCCTCCTCTTCCATGGTCCACGCCGAGGGCCCCCACGGGGGGCGCGTATCACCCTCATGGAAGAAGCAGTGAGGGTTGGGACCGAGATGAAGTATCTCGGTCTCATCCTCGATGGGAGGTGGGGTTTCGGGCCGCACTTCACGAAGCTCGCCCCGAAACTGGTGGGTGCAGCAGCGGCGTTGGGAAGATTGCTGCCTAATGTGGGAGGTCCGCAATCGCCGTGCAGACGTCTGTACTCTGGCATCGTCCGGAGCATGGCTCTGTACGGCGCACCTATTTGGGTGGACGCACTAACGCCTGGCAATAAGACCCTGCTGCGCAGACCGCAGAGGGTGATAGCAACGAGGGCATGCCGGGCGTATAGGACGGTTTCCTGGGCGGCGGCTACCTTGCTGGCGAGCGACCCTCCCTGGGAACTGCAGGCGGAGGTCCTTGCGGAGGTATATCGCTACCGCGCGGACTTGAGGGCCCGGGGAGTGTTTCCCAATGCCAGAGAGGTGGAAGCGTTGAGAGAGGCCGGCCAGGCTGCTCTGCTTCCTCGGTGGAGGGAGGACCTCGTGGCGGCCACTGTTGGCCAAACCACGCTGGGGGCAATTTTGCCCCAGTTCGAGCGTTGTGTCGTCCGTAAGTGGGGACGGCTCGACTTCCGGCTGGTGCAGGTGCTGACCGGACACGGATGTAGTGCCGGACTCTTACCGACTAAAAACGCCACGCGCATTACTGGTGAATTAAATTAACGGACCGCAGATCCTTGCCTCAGCCAGTGCTGGAAGGCCGGGAGAGAAACGTGCATTCTCCCGTTTGGCTTCTGCGGGGCTTAGACTAAACTTAATACTAGTGAGTCCGAGGAGGGGCGTCCTGGTGCATGCATGCTTACAAAACTACGGGCTTCCTATCTTTTGCCCGGCAATGGAAGAGGTTTGGTCGGAGATCTTATTGGACCATTGGTGTGGCTGGGGGTGCCCTCTTTTGGGTGGGGCTTCCCTTTTTTGAGGCGATCTCTTTTGCCTTGAGACTGGTCTTTTTGCGCGTGTCTCCTAGCGCTGCCCTCTTTTCGTGGCCTCTTCCATTGGTTTAGTTTAAGCTACAATAATAAGGGGGGGGGGGGGGAGATTGGATGTTTGCCGGACGGTGGGACCTAGTGAATCTCCCGCGTAGCCTTACCCCAGCCGATGCTGAAAGGCCGGAGGAGAAATTCATTCCCCCGTTTTGGCGTCCGCGGGGTCTTCAGGCCCCCGTCCGGCATACACCCAATAAGATGTTGAGGAGGTGCAAGCATCAGGACGTTTGGGGAGCTTAAGAAATATCATGCAAGAATACATAAAAAGAAAAATTTGAATTTATACAATTTCAACTTATGCGACTTAGTTTTTAGGGTTTATTTATTACTTTAGGGGAAAAGAAAAAAGGGGGGTGAGGGGAATGTCTAATGCGGCGGAGGGGGGTTACTTGGTTTGGTGGCTGTGCAGATTGGATGGGGTTACGTGGAGTTAAAAAGTGGGATGAGACGGGGAGGGGGGTATAGTGGAGGTTTGAGGGACTGGGATTGCTTGAAGAATGTGTTTGGGGGGTTTCGTCGAGCAGGGGTTGTTTGACGCGGGGTCGTGCCGGGCGCACGGGTTTCGCTGTGCAGAGAGCGTTTGCGTGGTGTCACTTTTCAGCGTAGCGGTCCTCAAGATAGTCCAACTGGTGGACTACTTGTTCCTTAGACATGCTACGCGAACCACCTTCTCTATAAAATGCTTCGTGCTTACGCGGTTTTCCCCTGTGCCCAGCAGAAGGCTCCAGCTCGAGCTGTCCGGAGTGATTTTGACTCCGGTCTTTAGCTCGAGCTCGAGCCGTTCCACGCCAAAGCGGGGACAGTCGCAAACAATGTGCCAGATGTCCTCGTCAAGGGCCGGGTCGCAGACACACGAGGGTGTGTCCTTGATTTTGAAGCGGTGGAGATAGGCGGCGAAGCCTCCATGCCCAGTAAAAGCTTGAACCAAGAAGTTTGTGAGTTTTAGTTTCTTTATGATGCCGTTCGCATCCCTCACACTTGTGAAAAACTTCTTGGTTGTCGCACCGGTCTCGGAGGCGTCGTAGCGAATCTGCCACGTGTCGACCGTATTTTGCCTTATCGACCTTTTGACGAAAGATAACGGCACCTTGTCGTATTGGGGGGCCGTCTTCTTTCTAAGGGCTGCTTGCTTTGCCAGTTCGTCTGCCCTCTCATTTCCTGGCGTTCCGATGTGGGCTCGCAGCCAATAGAATTTCAGCTCGGTCCCTGTTACTTTGGTTAGTGTGATGTTGTCCTTGATCTCTTGGACCAGAGGGTGTGTCGTGTCCGGTGATTTGAGCAGTTCCAGTGAAGATCTTGAGTCACTGAGGATGCTGACGTTTGGCGTCTTGTGTTTCCTTGCGATCTGTACTGCCCTGAGGAGCGCGTACATCTCGGTTTGGAACACGGTGTTATAGGGCGCTAGCTTGAAGGTTGAGTGGCGAATTTCCACCCCACCTTCCCACCATGAGAGTGCCGCTCCCGTCTTTCCCTCAATTTTACTACCGTCGGTGTAAATCTGTGGGCCTCTTAGGTCGTATCTGTCGACTATGTCCTGGTTGAATTCCTCCAGGCATACATATTCGACAGATACGGCCATTGACGGGTGCGGTCTCTCAAGGGCGTCCGTTTCCTCCTCGAGTTCTCTTCCGGGTGGTATGTGATCCTCACTGTAACCCCTCTTGATCTCGTAGAGCTTTGCCGCCTCGTGAATGCGCAAATCCAGTGGGAGTGTTCCCGACAGGATCAGCGCCGATGTTAGAGAGACCGTCCTGTACGCCTTGCAGATCTTCTGGGCGAAACCACGCTGTATTGAGTTGAGCTGGTTTCGCACCATCAACTTGTTGGCAGATTGGTGCCAAGCACTTGCTGCGTACAGGACGATCGGCTCTATCACCGCCACATAGATGGTTTTCACAATCTCACTGTTGAGACCCCATGACACCCTTGCCGCACATGACAGTTGTCTGTAGATGTCCGTAACCTTTCGGCACGTTTTTGCTACATGTGTGTTGAAGGTCAGTTTGTTGTCGATGGTAAGTCCCAACAGTTTGATTTCTTCGACAAGCTCCACTTCGGTTCCCGCCATTGAGATTTGAATGGGGTCCCATTTTAGCTTCCTCGTTATGACCATGGCTCCGGTCTTGTGAGCAGCGAAGTTTAGCTTATTCTGGGCACCACATTCGACCACTTTTTGGAGAGTCCGTTCGGCTTGTGCTTTTATGACTCCTGAGTCGTTGCCGGAGAACACTAGGGTGACGTCATCAGCGAAGGCCTGACAATGGGCTTCCGTGCCATTGAGCATCTGTAGAAGGTCGTCTAGAATTACATTCCAGAAGATTGGACCTCCTATAGAGCCCTGAACACATCCCTTTGTGGTGGGCTTTTCACTGGTCTCGCCAGCGTAGTGAACCCTTATCATACGGTCCTCCAGGTAGAAGCGGACCGTATGGTAGAGGTTACTCGGGCAACCTTTCTTGGCCAGTTGGGCTCTGAGCTTTGGCCACCAGGCGTTGTCGAAAGCTCCCTCAATGTCGAGTGAGACAAGTAGAACGATACCTTTCTTTGTTTCTATTTCCTTTAGGTTAGGTTAGGTTAGGTTAGGTTTTTTTTTTTTTGACGGGAGGAGGAAAATACTCGTGTATACACCCAGGCCTAGGCCTCGCTGTATGCCCGACTCATCTGGGAAGATGTCCCAGACGCCTACGGACTAAAAACCTCCTCCCGGTGGTGGATGGGGTAATTTACCGGCCACGCGGCGCTAACGGTTTACGCGTTGTGACCGGCTGATGGGTGTGGATGGGGGATTCCCTCCAAACCCCAGTTACAATGACTGGGGAGAGGAATATTTAAGGGACGAGTGGGTGGGGGATGACTATGGGAAAGGAAGGGTAGTAAGGGAAAGAGGATGGGACTAAAATGAATGTGTGTTGGTGAAGTATGTGTGAGCGTTTGGGGTGTGAATTGAATCGTGTTTGGTTTGAAAATGCAGAGGGGCAGCCGGGTGCCGAGAACGGAAGCTCACGACACCCGACCACCCCTCCGCCCAGTATTACTGGGAGTGTATTTGTTTAGATGTTTGAAGTAAGTGAGGTAATGTAATGAATGTAGTAGTATTAGATGACATGGTAGTGTATTGTTGTGTTTGAATCTACGAAATTCGAAACCTGAAACTAGTGTGAGGTGAAGTTTAAAAAGTGTGTGTGTGTGTGTGTGTGTTAGTTTGAAATGTGGAGTGAGGAATTTGGAACGTGGAACGTGGAATGCGGAACGTGGAGCGTAAGATGTAAGATGTGAAACGTGGGATGTGGGATGTCGAGTATGTGAAGTAAGCACAACCTAACCGTAATTGATACGGGACCTTATTTTGTTGACCATAAGAGTCTTCTGTGGACAAGTATCTGAGGTGGCGCTATGTTTTGTGCTGCCTTTCTTACCGATTTTGTTAAAGTGAGTGGCGCAGTTTAAACAGGTGAGTTTGGCAGTAGTGGATTTGTTGGGGCAGTCTTTAAACACGTGTCCGGGCGCGGCGCAGTGCGAGCAGGCAGGGAACTTTTCGGTGCAGCGAGCCCTGGTGTGCCCGTATTGCAGGCACCTGAAGCATTGCAACACCGGGACGTATTCGCACGCATGCACCCTCTGATGGTCGACATTGACCCTGCCGCTGCGGATAACCGTCTCGAACACCTCTGGGGTGGTAAGCAGGACTGCATTGTACAATCGGGGGTTCCTGTTTGCCCGTTTAAAGTGGAGGGAGATGTCTCCCTCCTTCCTGATACTGGTCCTTATTGCATCATTTTGAGCGCTGATGATGTTTATTAGATCTTTGTCCGGCGTGTCCACTGAGACGCCCTTGAGGACGACCATTGGCCGCAAGGATTTCGATGCTTCCGCTGTAACCCCGCCATTGACATCATTAGTTTTTTTTTTTTTTTTTTTTTTTTTTTTTTTTTTTTTTTTTTTTTTTTCCAGAGCCCGGTCTCTCTGCTCCGGAGTATCGAACTCGATCCTTACTTTATTATTAGATACGTATGGTTAGGTTAGGTTAGGTTAGGTTAGGTTAGGTTAGGTTAGGTTAGGTTAGGTTAGGTTAGGTTTTTTTTTTTTTTTTTTTGGGGGGGGGAACTGGGAGGTGGTGATTTGGTTTGGTTGGGCCATGATACCCTTTTATCCATACCATCAGCACTTCCCAGTTTTACAGGGTGGCCGCGGACGTAGGTCCGCGCCTTTATTTGCAAAACAATAAGAGGCGCGCGGCGAAAATCCTCATGGACACCTGGGAATGGAGGGCCCAGGTAGTGCCGGACTCTTACCGACTAAAAACGCCACGCGCATTACGGGAATTTACATTACGGACCGCAGATCCTTGCCTCAGCCAGTGCTGGAAGGCCGGG
This sequence comes from Tortricodes alternella, assembly GCA_947859335.1. Taxonomy (NCBI): domain Eukaryota; kingdom Metazoa; phylum Arthropoda; class Insecta; order Lepidoptera; family Tortricidae; genus Tortricodes; species Tortricodes alternella. Next base: position 14,238,465 of record OX401985.1, read on the forward strand.
AGAGAAAACATGCATTCTCCCGTTTGGTTTCTGCGGGGTCTTACACTAAACTTAATACTAATGAGTCGCGAAGGGGGGCGTCCTGGTGCTTGCATGCTTACAAACTACGGGCTTCCTATCTTTTGCCCGGCAATGGAAGAGGTTTGGTCGGAGATCTTTTTGGACCGTTGTTGTGGCTGTGGGTGCCCTCTTTTGGGTGGGGCTTCCCTTTTTCGAGGCGATGTCTTTTGCCTTGAGACTAGTCTTTTGCGCTTGTCTCCTAGCGCTGCCCTCTTTTCGTGGCCTCTTCCATTGGTTTAGTTTAAGCTACAATAATAAAGGGGGGGGAGATTGGATGTTTGCCGGACGGTGGGACCTAGTGAATCTCCCGCGTAGCCTTACCCCAGCCGATGCTGAAAGGCCGGAGGAGAAATTCATTCCCCCGTTTTGGCGTCCGCGGGGTCTTCAGGCCCCCGTCCGGCATACATCCAATAAGATGTTGAGGAGGTGCAAGCATCAGGACGTTTGGGGAGCTTATAAGATAACATGCAGAAATACATAATGACAGGATTTAAACGAATAAAGTGAATTTATATAATTTTGACTAAAGCGACTTAGTTTTCTTTTGGGTTTTTTGCTTTTGGAAGGGGGGTAAAGAGGAATGCTTAAGGCGGTGGAGGGGGTTGCTTGGTTTGGGATGAGACGGGATGGGGGGGGAAGTGGATGTTAGTGTATTGGGTGAGGGACAGGTAATAGTTGGAGGTGTTTGGTGGGTTTGAAGGGGTTTTGTAGAGCGGGGGGTGTTTGACGCGGAGTCGTGCCGGGCGCACGGGTTTCGCTGTGCCGAGAGCGTTTGCGTGGTGTCACTTTTCAGCGTAGCGTTCCTCAAGATAGTCCAACTGGTGGACTACTTGTTCCTTAGACATGCTACGCGAACCACCTTCTCTATAAAACGCTTCGTGCTTTCGCGGTTTTCCCCTGTGCCCAGCAGAAGGCTCCAGCTCGAGCTGTCCGGAGTGATTTTCACTCCGGTCTTTAGCTCGAGCTCGAGCCGTTCCACGCCAAAGCGGGGACAGTCGCAAACAATGTGCCAGATGTCCTCGTCAAGGGCCGGGTCGCAGACACACGAGGGTGTGTCCTTGATTTTGAAGCGGTGGAGATAGGCGGCGAAGCCTCCATGACCAGTAAAAGCTTGAACCAAGAAGTTTGTGAGTTTTAGTTTCTTTATGATGCCGTTCGCATCCCTCACACTTGTGAAAAACTTCTTGGTTGTCGCACCGGTCTCGGAGGCGTCGTAGCGAATCTGCCACGTGTCGACCGTGTTTTGCCTTATCGACCTTTTGACGAAAGATAACGGCACCTTGTCGTATTGGGGGGCCGTCTTCTTTCTAAGGGCTGCTTGCTTTGCCAGTTCATCTGCCCTCTCATTTCCTGGCGTGCCGATGTGGGCTCGCAGCCAATAGAATTTCAGCTCGGTCCCTGTTACTTGTGTTAGTGTGATGTTGTCCTTGATCTCTTGGACCAGAGGGTGTGTCGTGTCCGGTGATTTGAGCAGTTCCAGTGAAGATCTTGAGTCACTGAGGATGCTGACGTTTGGCGCCTTGTGTTTCCTTGCGATCTGTACTGCCCTGAGGAGCGCGTACATCTCGGTTTGGAACACGGTGTTATAGGGCGCTAGCTTGAAGGTTGAGTGGCGGATTTCCACCCCACCTTCCCACCATGAGAGTGCCGCTCCCGTCTTTCCCTCAATTTTACTACCGTCGGTGTAAATCTGTGGGCCTCTTAGGTCGTATCTGTCGACTATGTCCTGGTTGAATTCCTCCAGGCATACATATTCGACAGATACGGCCATTGACGGGTGCGGTCTCTCAAGGGCGTCCGTCTCCTCCTCGAGTTCTCTTCCGGGTGGTATGTGATCCTCACTGTAACCCCTCTTGATCTCGTAGAGCTTTGCCGCCTCGTGAATGCGCAAATCCAGTGGGAGTGTTCCCGACAGGATCAGCGCCGATGTTAGAGAGACCGTCCTGTACGCCTTGCAGATCTTCTGGGCGAAACCACGCTGTATTGAGTTGAGCTGGTTTCGCACCATCAACTTGTTGGCGGATTGGTGCCAAGCACTTGCTGCGTACAGGACGATCGGCTCTATCACCGCCACATAGATGGTTTTCACAATCTCACTGTTGAGACCCCATGACACCCTTGCCGCACATGACAGTTGTCTGTAGATGTCCGTAACCTTTCGGCACGTTTTTGCTACATGTGTGTTGAAGGTCAGTTTGTTGTCGATGGTAAGTCCCAACAGTTTGATTTCTTCGACAAGCTCCACTTCGGTTCCCGCCATTGAGATTTGAATGGGGTCCCATTTTAGCTTCCTCGTTATGACCATGGCTCCGGTCTTGTGAGCAGCGAAGTTTAGCTTATTCTGGGCACCCCATTCGACCACTTTTTGGAGAGTCCGTTCGGCTTGTGCTTTTATGACTCCTGAGTCGTTGCCAGAGAACACTAGGGTGACGTCATCAGCGAAGGCCTGACAATGGGCTTCCGTGCCATTGAGCATCTGTAGAAGGTCGTCTAGAATTACATTCCAGAAGATTGGACCTCCTATAGAGCCCTGAACACATCCCTTTGTGGTGGGCTTTTCGCTGGTCTCGCCAGCGTAGTGAACCCTTATCATACGGTCCTCCAGGTAGGAGCGGACCGTATGGTAGAGGTTACTCGGGCAACCTTTCTTGGCCAGTTGGGCTCTGAGCTTTGGCCACCAGGCGTTGTCGAAAGCTCCCTCAATGTCGAGTGAGACAAGTAGAACGATGCCTTTCTTTGTTTCTACTTCCTTTCTTATGTGTCTCATCAGGGCATAGAGGGCGTCTTCCGTCGACTTCTGGGGCATGAACCCATACTGACGTTTGTTCAGGGTCGGGAGGATGTGCCACTTTATCCTGTTTACGAGCATCTTCTCCAGGATTTTCCCTAATACCGACAATAGACCAATCGGTCGGTATGATTTGGGGTGGGTGTAGTCCTCCTTGCCGGGTTTCCGTAGGATGCAGACATGTGCTGACTTCCAGGCTTTGGGGAAGTAGGCTAGCCTAAGGCAGGAATTCGCTAGACACAAAAATACTTCCTCATTGCACTGAATAGCCGCTGCGCATATGTCCGCAGTGAGTCCGTCCGACCCAGGTGCCTTTTTCGGGTTCATACTTTTGGCGACTACTTCCAGTTCCACTCGTGTGAAAGGTGGATCGTCGCCTGTGAGGTGTGACTCCACTGCTGGGGTGTCTCCCTCTGTATCGTCCCTGACGCACTTGTGGTGTTCGGACTCACCTTCCTGGCGGTCATCCGGATAAAAGCATTTAGCCAGTCTCTGGGCCGACTGTTTTGGTGTTAAGGTGAGCCCTTGTTCGTCTTTGAGCAACGTTTCCTCTTGACGTCTAGCTGTTTTTCTGATGACTCTGTAGATTTTGTCCCACATTGACTCCCTATCCTGCGTGGTACAAAATTCTTTCCAACTAGCCGTCTGAGCCTCCGTTGCTTTTTGTGCGTACTCTTCCTTTACCTGAAGGTATTGGTCGAGCACGTGCTGCCTTCTGATTGGGGCTGCGTTTCTGATACGCCTTTTCCTTCTTAACACCTCTTTTTTCAGTCGGTCCAGATCTTCGGACCACCACGGCGGCTTGGCGTTTGTCTTGGGGACTCCTGGCTTTGGGATACTCTCTTCGCATGCTTTTGACACCGCGCTGATGTAGGCGTTGGTCGCCTGTTCCAGCTCCTCGGTGTCTCCAACGTTGCTGATTGAGTTTATCGTCAGATCCCGTTCCTTAAGCTCCCTTGACAACGCTGTCTTGAATTTGGTCCAGTCAGCTTTCTTTGTGTTGTAAATCCTGGTTGTTTGTCGCGGTACTGGCTTTGGGGCCGCTTCGCTGCACACTGCAAATTTTATGGTGTTGTGATCGGACGTGATTACGTTTCTGTCGACTTCCCAGTCTTGGATCCTGGACAGAATGTTTGTGCTGCACGCCGTCACATCAACTATGCTCGTGTACAGCTTGCCCCCCCGGTATGTCTCGAATGTCGGAGTGTGTCCGACGTTCAAGACATTTAGATCTACCTCATTGAGGAAGCTGTGGTAAGCTGCCCCTCTGTGGTTCTCCGATCTACTTCCCCACCAGTAGCTCCAGGCATTTACATCACCTCCCACGATGTAGCTGTCTGCACCCAATGCAAGCATGATCTCCTTTGTCTTGACTATGTATTCGTCTATGTCGTGGTCTCCCTCGAAATAAATCGAGATTACTCCAACTGATACATTGCCAAACTTCAGGAGTGCCGCCGTGATGTTCTCCGTAACCAGCTGTGGATCGTATTGAACTTGGACCCGACTTCCTAGCACCACTATCGCTGACTTTACAGGTTTCGTGCGATTTTGGGTGCATTGAATCACCTTGAAACCTGGTTGCGGCGTGACCTCTCCCTTTCCGCCCACGTACGGTTCCTGTAGCAGTGCTACTTCGCAGTTGCCGTTCTGCATGGCCTGATGGAGTTCAGCTGTTACCAGCTTTGACCTTTGCAGATTGGCTTGCAAGAACCGTGTCTTGTGTTGCGGGGCAGTGAGGGTGGAGGTTTGCATTATTTGAGCCGGTACAACCGTGTCAACAACAGTATGTTACTCTTGACCTCGCTATGGCGTCCCATTTTTTCCGCTCGTTGCACTCGGGGCTGAACGCGTCGTGCTGCACTTCTGCCGGCCCCTTGCCTGTCCTGGTGCAGTTGATGCACTTTGGCGTCTCTGGGCTTTCCGGACATTTACCGGGTCTGTGGCAGTTCAAGCAGAACCGACAGCTGGTGTCCGCCTCCTTGCACAGTGCCTTCGTGTGGCCGTAGGCTAGGCACTTCGAGCACTGTACAAGGGGCGATTGGTCTTCCACCTTTTGCCTTTGGAAGCCTATGTAGACCTTTTCGGTCTCCACAAACCTCTTCCAGACTACGGGTGGGAGCTCAAACACCAGGTGACAGCAGAGCGGGCTCCGGGCTTTCTTGCGGTAGCGGAGTTTTAGATGAGAGGGGTCCACGTTTAGGCCTTCCAGTAGGTGACGGTTTTGGGTTAGCAGCATCTGCGGTAAGTCTTCGTCCTTATGATAGCTAAGGACGTCTCTTACGCAGATTAACGGGTTCCTCATCTGCGGATATTCCGCGTTGAGTTTCCCTTCCGCAACCTTCCTGAGCAGCTTGAGGTCTCTCTCGCTGGCACAGTTTACCACCACCTTTTGGTTCTTGGCCTTACGTACCCTCTCGATCCTAATTCCAGTGTGTTGGACATCGAACACTCTGGTCATCTCCTTTAGGACACCATCGCTGGTCTTCGTCGGGTCCTTGGACGACACGATCGCTGTGTGATTAGGAGTGTGGGCTTGTTTTGGCAGCGCTGTTTTTTGTGCGTAGGTGCTCGGGCCGTAGGCTACGGTTTGTCGCTGCTGCGAGACCTCCTTGCTCACTTCACTGACCGACTGTTTTAGTTCGGCCAGTGCCATCTCTGTGTTCAGAGTCGAGGCGGGGGCTGAGTCGCGTTCCCTGTCGGTTCTCAGTTCGGCCGTTAGGGTCTTTATGTGCGAGCTCATTGCTTCCATCCGTTCCCTGAACTCAGTTAGGTCTTCTGATGGTTGTGGCTTCGCTTCGGGGTCTCGCCGGCTCTTGAGTTCCTCGGTGGAATGTGTGAGGAGGTCAACTCGTTTTGAAAGTTTGCAGATGGCCTCTGTCAGCTCTGAGTCTTTTGGTAGCTGACTCTGCGTGTCCGTCACCTTAGGCAATAATCCCTCGATTGTCTCGGGGATTATCGCCGTGGCATTGGCTAGGTCGTCCAGGGTCTTCCGCATTTGGTCGAGTTGATTCGACACCCTGTTTACTTGGACCGATAGCCTGGACACCTCTTCAGCTACCTTGCTGACTTTTGTTGGGTCTATTTGAGTGTCGCTGGATGTGCCCAACTTGGCGACTGCCGACTTGACCTCTTCCACCGCGGTTTTCACTTCTCCGATTTCTCTGAACGGAGTGGCCGTTTCGTAGCCTAGCCAGTCCCTTACACACTCTGTGTGTTGGAGGGTCCTAATCGCTACATCTTTCAGCGCCGCCAATTCCGCCACCACTTCCTCCCTGACTGTGGTCATCTCCTTGGCGTGCGCTCTCTCTGTCCGGACGAGTTCCCGAGCGCTTCTGGACCTTTCGCGCTCGAGGTTGAATTTGTGTCTAGACCGGGAGTCGGATAGCGACAGAGCTGTTTCGTACAGGGTCTGCAGGCATTCAAGGGCGGTTATTTTACACTCCCGCTTCATGTTGCCCGCAGACTCCAGGGCGTCTTTGCCATCCTGCAGCATTTTGTTGGCCAGCTTCGTCGCTAGGTCCATTTCCACTCCCGGGCCCCTTCTGCTCGGCGCCATGAGAATGCTGACCCTCCCCGTCGACGACCTCGATGTCATGGAGAGGTCGGATATGTCGGAGTTTTCTCCGTCGGAGTATCGCCCGGTTGGGCTGTGTTCTTCGACAAAGGACTCTAACCTTTCCATGTCCGGGATGTCGTCGGGGTCTTGAATGGGGAGGGTTGGCGCCGCGTCCTTCACCACTGCAGCAGCCGTCTCCTTTTGCAGGACTTTCTCCCTGAGTGACCTGCTCGATGCGGTTTTTTTCACTGCGGGAGCGGTTCGAGTCTTGCTCGAGGTGGCTTCGGGCTTTGCTGCCTTATTTGTCGGTGGGTTGGGCTTGGGGGGCATTTTGTGTGTTGTGGGGTGTGCTTTGTGTATAGTGGGGTGTGTAGTGGGGGGTGGTGGGGTTTTATACGAAAAGTGGTGGGGTCAAGTGATAGAGCTTGAGGCGCTGATCACTTTGAACCCAAACTTGGGGGTCCTACTCCCTGCCGTTAGGGAGCTATGGGCTGCGGGGGTGAGGTGGTGATATTCGGTGGTTGGGGGGAGGGGGAGGGGAAATCTGTTGGGGCCAAGTGATAGCGCTCGAGTCGCTGATCACTTTGAACCCAAGCTGGGGGGTCCTACTCCCTTCCGTATGGGAGTTATGGGCTGCGGGGGCGAGGTAGTGGAATCCGAGGGGGGGGGAGGGGGAGGGGGGGTTGGTTTCGCGGGGAGGCTGAGGGGGAGGGGGAGGGGGGACGCAGAGGTGAAGGCTGAGGAAGCGGGTAAACCAGTCTAGATTGTTCCCGCTTGACCTCTCTCCGCCCACAAGCACTGGGCAGTGAGGGGTCAGGCTGTCTGGTTACTTGGACAGAACCAGTATACTTTGCTCCTGCTTGACCTCTCTCCACCTGTATTCGCTGGGCAGCGAGGGGTCAAGCCGGTACTGGGCAATCTGGTTTTGTCCGTCAACTGTCAGGGGCCAAATTCGGAAAATCTGTCGGAGCCAAATGATAGGGCTTGACGAGCTGATCACTTTGAGCCCAAGCTCGAAGCCCTACTCCTTTCCGTTCAGGAGTTATGGGCTGCGGGGGTGAGGCAGAAGTAACGAGGGGTTGGGGGGAGGGGGGAGGGGGGGAGGTCTCGTGTGGTTGCTGAGGGGTGCGGGGGGGGGGTACGCAGAGGTGAAGGCTGAGGAAGCGGGGAAACCAGTCTAGATTGTTCCCGCTTGACCTCTCTCCGCCCACATGCACTGGGCAGTGAGGGGTCAGGCTGGCTGGTTTTTTGGAATGAACCAGTCTACTTTGCTCCTGCTTGACCTCTCTCCACCTGTATTCGCTGGGCAGCGAGGGGTCAAGCCGGTACTAGGCAATCTGGTTTTGGTCCGTCAACTGTCAGGGGCCAAATTTGGAAAATCTGTCGGAGCCAAATGATAGGGCTTGACGAGCTGATCACTTTGAGCCCAAGCTCGAGGCCCTACTCCTTTCCGTTCAGGAGTTATGGGCTGCGGGGGTGAGGCAGATGTAACGAGGGGTTGGGGGAGGGGGGGAGGGGGGGGAGGTCTCGTGTGGTCTCTGAGGGGTGGGGGGGAGGGGGGGTCCAGAGGGAAAGGCTGAGGAAGCGGGGACAAACCAGTTTAGTTTGTTAGCACTTGACCTCTCTCCGCCCTCGTAGACTGGGCAGTGAGGGGTCAGGCTGACTGGTTTCTAGTGACAGGACCAGTCTACTCTGTTCCCGCCAGAGCCCTCTCCGCCCGTACAGACTAAGCAGTGAGGGGTCAGGCTGGCACCAAGCTAACTGGTCGTGTTGACAGTCGGTTCGACTCGCACTTGACCGTCTGGTTGGCGAGTTTTACCACAGACGTCACACGAATCCGGCTCCTGACTTGTGTCACTCAGTACTATTTCCCCGTTTGATGGCTAGAATAGGTTGTGGAATGTGTGAGGGGGGGGTTGGGAGGGGAGGACTTTCCGCGTCAGGCGTCAAGTTGACCAGTTTAAAAATCCGCGACAGACCTCTTGCCACCTATGCTCGGCGCTGTTATCTTTTCTATTCTAGGGGTCTTATTAGTTGGTCGCGGATCGATAAAATGGCGACTTTCGCGATTATAGATTTCTGCGTTCTGGAAAATATTTACAAAAGATGCATCTTGTCATAACTTTTTGAGTTGAGGTCGTACGAAGGGTAGGGGGGTATCAAAAGACGGGGAATTTAGTGAGCTTTAATATTCAATGGGGTTATTCAAGAACTATTTTGGAACTAAGTCGCTACAAGCTATGACCTAGATACAATAAACACAAGGGAAGTTCCTGTAGAGTTGCTCCGCTTGCTCCTGGAAGGCTGGAATTCTTTCCCAGGGGCTTTGGTGGAGTGCAGCAATGCTCCACAGGGGTTTAGAAGTGGGCCGGTGAAGAGATGGAAGAAAAGTGTACGTGTGACGCGTCACTTACTCTCGTAAGTTTCGGCGTCGCTCTCCCGGGTGTCGGGAGTATAGCGATGGCTCGGCGAGTATCGTTCGTAAAAATACGGGCTTGGTTTTGACTTACTGCTTATGAAGTGGGCTATCCGGTGAGACGAAGAAGTCGATATGTTATCGATCTATCTTCGCCAGCACAATCACTTGAACTTTTGCAGTCTGTCAAAAACACTGTTGTCGTTTCACTTGGGCGAAAAATGTTCCGATTTTCGAAAAAAAATCAGGTCTTGTGTCGGGCTGATGTTGCGCTTCCTTTGGTGTGCAGAGCGATGTTCTGGGTCTTCTGGTTCCGGAGATCCGGGAACAAAGGATTCTAGTTTTCCGCTTCTAGCGCCCAAACCTTACGCCAGAAAAATCTGGTTTTCGGAGGGCACCTGAACGGGCCGATCTGCCACCGAGTAGTACCTTCAAAAGGTGACCTCAAGGCGACTAATCGAGCGCCGTAAGCGAAAAACACTTCCGGAACACAGTTTTTGCACAGTTTTTTCAGGTTCCGCTGCACCGATTTCGAAAATTTTTTCACCCTTGTGTAGCCCGTCACTCGCCGAGTCAGATGACACTTCACACGTACACTTAACGCGAAAAAATCCTGTGTTTACGATTTTTCGCCCGCGGAGCGCTTCAAAAGCTTGGCACTCACGCTAGCGGCGGAGTCGCGACTGGTTAGGTTAGGTTAGGTTAGGTTAGGTTAGGTTAGGTTAGGTTAGGTTAGGTTAGGTTAGGTTAGGTTAGGTTAGGTTAGGTTAGGTTAGGTTAGGTTAGGTTAGGTTAGGTTAGGTTAGGTTAGGTTAGGTTAGGTTAGGTTAGATTAGGTTAGGTTAGGTTTTTTTTTTTTTTTTTTTTTTTTTTTTTTTTTTTTTTTTTTTTTTTTTTTTTTAATACGGGAGGAGGAAAATACTCATGTATACATCCAGGCCTGGGCCTGGCTGTATGCCCGACTCATCTGGGAAGATGTCCCAGACGCCTACGGACTAAAAACCTCCTCCCGGTGGTGGATGGGGTAATTTACCGGCCACGCGGCGCTAACGGTTTACGCGTTGTGACCGGCTAATGGGTGGGGATGGGAAAGTCCCTCCAAACCCCAGTCACGATGACTGGGGAGAGGAATGTTTAAGGGACGAGTGGATGAGGGACGACCATGTGAAAGGTAGGGTAGTAAAGGAAAGGGGATGGAAATAAGATGAAAAGTTGGTGGAGTATATTTAAGTGTTTTGTGTGTGAATTGAGTCGCGTTTGGTGTTTCAAAATGCGGAGGGGCAGCCAGGTGCCGAGAGAAGAAGCTCGCGACACCCAATCACCCCTCCACCCAGGAAAGCTGGGAGTGTATGTGTATGTTTTAAGTGAATTGAAGTAATGTAATGTGATTTAATTGTAAGTGTAAAGTCAGAGTAATGTTTAAATTTTCGAAATTTGATATTTGATAATTGTGTGAATTGAAGAGCGGGAAGTGTGCGTGAATGTGAAGTGTTAAATGTGTGGAATTTAGTGAAGTGTGGAACAAGGAAAGTGGAGCGTGGGATTTAAAATGTGTGTGGAGCAGGTACAAACTTCTAATCATAATTGATGCGGGATCTGATTTTATCTACCATAAGGGTTTTCTGTGGGCAGGTGTCAGAGGTGGCGCTATGTTTGGTATTGCCCTTCTTGCCGATTTTGTTAAAGTGGTTGGAGCAGTTGAGGCATTTGAGTTTTGCTGGGATGGTTTTGTTGGGGCAGTCGTTGAATGCATGTCCGGGGGCGGCGCAGTGCGAGCAAGTAGGGGCCTTCTCCGTGCAGCGATTTCTGGTGTGCCCGTACTGTAGACACCTGAAACACTGTAACACTGGCACGTATTCGCAGGCGTGCACTTTTTGGTGCTCAACATTGGCCCTGCCGCAGCGAATCATCGCCCCGAACACCTCCGGAGTGGTGAGAAGGATGGCATTGTATAACCGGGGGTTCCTGTTCCTGCGTTTGAAGTGGAGGGAGATGTCTCCCTCTTTCTTAATGGAGGTTTTTATGTCTTCATTCTGATCGCTGATTATGTTTATTAGATCTTCAGCTGGCGTATCTTCAGAGATCCCCTTTAGGACGACCATGGGTCGTAACGACTTGGATGCCTCCGCAGTGACCTCCCCATTGATATCGTTGGTTTTCTCCAGAGCCCGGTCCCTCTGCTCTGGAGTATCGAACTCGACCCTCACTTTATTGTTCGGTTAGGTTAGGTTAGGTTAGGTTAGGTTAGGTTAGGTTAGGTTAGGTTAGGTTAGGTTAGGTTAGGTTAGGTTAGGTTAGGTTAGGTTAGGTTAGGTTAGGTTAGGTTAGGTTAGGTTAGGTTACGGCGTGGGGGTCCCCCGCGACTGACGCGCGCGGACATGCGCTGTTTGAATGGGTGGCTGCGACCGGGCTAGTGGTGCTAAACCGAGGGGCGGTTGACACGTGCGTGCGGCAGCAGGGCGGATCCATCGTGGATGTGACATTCGCGAATGGTGCCCTGGCGCGCCGTGTCCAAGGCTGGGAGGTGTTGGAGGGTGTAGAGACACTATCAGATCACCGATATATTCGGTACGAAGTCTCCGCCCACCACACTACTCCGGACGGCCTGAGCCGTCCTCGGATAGGTGATGGTCCCAGATGGGCTTTAAACCGGCTTGACCGGGACGCCCTCTATGCGGCGGCTCTGGTCCAGGCCTGGCCGGAAAGGACCGAAGGCCCGGTCGACGTCGAGGACGAAGCGGCCTGGCTTAGTGAGGCGATGACGCAGGTCTGCGACGCCGCTATGCCACGAGCGAAACCCACAGGTCCGAGGCGGAACGTATACTGGTGGTCCGCAGAACTCACGCAGCTGCGCAAAGATTGCGTGGCTGCAAGACGCCAGTATACTAGGAGCCGAAGGCGAAGAAGGAGAGACCTGGCGGAGGAAGGCCGGCTGTACGCTGCCTACAGGCTGGCCAACACAAGTCTGTGCACGGCCATAGGCAGGGCGAAGGACCTGGCCGAGGAGGAGATGCTGGAGACTCTGAACAGTGACCCGTGGGGGCGGCCGTACAAGGCGGTGAGGTGCAAGCTTCGCCCTTGGGCCCCCCCGCTAACGCAAAGTCTCCAGCCCATCCTGCTGAGCCAGATTGTGGGAGCTCTCTTCCCACAGCGCGGCGAACATCTGCCTCCGCGCATGGCCCCACCATCCGCAGCGGTGGAAGACACCATACCCGAGGTGACGGAGGGAGAGCTGGGGGCGGCGGTGCTGAGGCTTAAGGCCAAAAACACCGCCCCAGGACCCGACGGTGTTCCCGGACGCGCCTGGGTGTTGGCACTTGGCCCACTCGAGGAAAGGGTGAGGGCACTATTTACCGCATGCCTGGTTCAGGGCCAAATCCCAAGGAACTGGAAGTGCGGTAAATTAGTGCTGCTCCGAAAAGAAGGACGACCGGCCGACTCTCCTTCCGGATATAGGCCGATCGTCCTCCTGGACGAGGGGGCCAAGCTTTTCGAGCGGGTGGTGGCCGCCCGAATTACGAAACATCTGCGAGAGGAAGGGCCGGACTTGAGCGCGTGCCAGTACGGATTTCGTCAGGGCAGGTCCACCATCGACGCAATTGCGCGGGTGAGGGCCTTGGCGGATGACGCGGTATCCCGGGGAGAGGTGGTGTTGGCAGTGTCCTTGGACATTGCTAACGCGTTCAACACCCTCCCCTGGGGAACCATCCAGGAGGCGCTCAGGTACCATAACATACCGGCGCACCTGTGTAGGGTGGTGGGGGCATATCTCTCTGAGAGGGCGATCCGCTACCCTACCCAGGAAGAGTGGGTGGAGAGGTCAATGTCGTGCGGTGTTCCACAGGGTTCTGTCCTAGGGCCGCTCCTGTGGAACATCGGGTACGACTGGGTTCTGCGTGGCGCCAACTTACCGGGAGTTGACGCGACGTGCTACGCTGACGACACCCTCGTCACGGCCCGAGGTGAGACGTTCAGGGAGGCGTCCGTGTTGGCCACCGCTGGAGTGGCCCACGTAGTGGATCGAATCCGAAGGCTGGGGCTGGAAGTAGCCCTACACAAATCCGAGGCCATCTGTTTTCATGGGCCTCGGAGGGCACCTCCACCGGGTTCCTGCATAGTGGTGGGTGGAGTATCCATCGGCATCGAGAAGACGATGAAGTACTTGGGACTCGTCCTCGACAGCCGGTGGAACTTCCAGGAGCATTTCCGGCGCTTGGCACCGAAGCTGATTGGCACCGCGTCAGCACTGAGCCGGCTCCTCCCAAACGTGGGCGGGCCAAATGCGGGCTGCCGCCGCTTATACACGGGTGTGGTGCGGTCGATGGCGCTCTATGGAGCACCCATCTGGGTAGATGCCCTTTCCGCCCATAACAGGACCCTACTGCGACAACCGCAAAGGGTCATGGCGGTTAGGGCAACCAGGGCGTACCGCACCACCTCGTTCGAGGCGGCTTGCGTTCTGGCAGGCACCCCACCGTGGGAGCTGGATGCCGAGGTGCTGGCCAGGGTGTACCGGCGGGTAGCCGAGGTACGCGAGAGAGGGGAACAGCCGTGCCCGGAAGAGATAAGGCGATGGCGAGAGATCTCTCGCCGAACTCTCTTCCGGAAATGGCTGGAGGCTCTAGAACAGCCGAGGGCTGGCCTCTGGACCATATCGGGAGTCCGGCCTGTCCTGCAAGGATGGGTCGAAAGAGAGTGGGGCGTTGTTTCTTTCCACCTAGCACAGGTACTGTCGGGGCACGGATGCTTCGGCAAGTACTTGTGCACGGTCGCAAGGAGAGAAACAACGCCAATGTGTCACCACTGTGGCGGGGCGGAGGACACAGCGCAGCACACGCTGCAAGTGTGTCCCGCATTCGCCGAGCAGCGGGCTCGCCTGACGGCGGAAATCGGGTGCGACCTTTCGCTGCCGGCCGTGATCAAATCCATGACCGACAGCGAAGGCTCGTGGACAGCGGTGGCCTCCTACTGTGAGGAGGTCATGTCGGCTAAGGAGGGAGCGGAGCGGGAGCGCGAAGAGGACCCGTCCTCTCAGCCACTGCGCCGCAGGCGAGTAGGGCGTAGGCGGGCTAACTTCGCCCGCCAAATACCGCCATAAGGAGGACTGCGGGTGATGGGCAAGGGGTTGCCTGTCTCCCGCCATAAAGTCCTCGAGCTGGTAGACGCGCCAAGTGTTCCGGCGCGTCTACAGCGGTGGAGAAAGGAGACGCAGATCTCCTAGAGCTGGGTCCAACATAGGACAGACTGCCGTGCTGCCGCCGCTGTGGTCGGTAATTTTCCCATGGCCGCGGCAGCAATACGGCAGGGAAGCGGAACACCCTGGGGTTTTTAGTGGGTAACCCCCCTCAGAGGGGCGAGACTCCCACATACCCACCGGCAGCCCCTAGCCGGTGGGATCCATAAAGGATTTTCCCCAGGTCAAAAAAAAAAAAAAAAAAAAAAAAAAAAAAAAAAAAAAAAAAAGGTTAGGTTAGGTTAGGTTAGGTTAGGTTAGGTTAGGTTAGGTTAGGTTAGGTTAGGTTAGGTTAGGTTAGGTTAGGTTAGGTTAGGTTAGGTTAGGTTAGGTTAGGTTAGGTTAGGTTAGGTTAGGTTAGGTTAGGTTAGGTTAGGTTAGGTTAGGTTAGGTTAGGTTAGGTTAGGTTAGGTTAGGTTAGGTTAGGTTAGGTTAGGTTAGGTTAGGTTAGGTTAGGTTAGGTTAGGTTAGGTTAGGTTAGGTTAGGTTAGGTTAGGTTAGGTTAGGTTAGGTTAGGTTAGGTTAGGTTAGGTTAGGTTAGGTTAGGTTAGGTTAGGTTAGGTTAGGTTAGGTTAGGTTAGGTTAGGTTAGGTTAGGTTAGGTTCCCCCCCGAACGTGCTGCCACCTTGTCGTGGTGGGGGGGCTTGCGTGTCTCAATGATCCCTGAGGCTATGCCGGATAGGGCTTCCCATACCGGACAGGCTTGGGGTGAGGGGCCAGACTAAGAGCGGCACATTCCCTTCCCAATTCCCACCTTCCTTTTCCCATCCCTTGATCCTATAATTTCCTTCCTCAACCACCTTCCCATCCCATTCCAACCGAACCAGTGGCGGTATAACCATTTACATCTAGGGCTAGCGCGAGCCTTGGGGAACTAAATTCTCCCCTAAAAGTGCGTCCTCCCTGAAAGGCGGTGGGGAGTGTATGCTGCACGAGGAGTGGTGATAATGGGTAATTGTAAAAATGATTTACCCCAGGCGGGTACCCGAAAGGGAGAATCCCGCCCATCTGCTAAAGCGGATGGCAGCCCCACGTATTCTGGGGGGGGCAACAATACCCTCGTAGGCCGGCAGGATGCCGGCCTCCGTAAACACGACCTAGGCTTTGTAAAAATGGATTCCAATGCAACTGTGTGTGATTTTAAGGAGTTAAGAGTTAAGTTGGACCGGCTTGACACTCAAGCGGTCCTACTGTCAGACTCTGACGACCTGTCGGATGGGACAAGGGAGGTTGACGACTCCCAAATGTCTACCGACGCGGAGGTAGTCCTGGGCAAGAGGCCCCGAGACAGAGCCTCTGACGGCTCTGACAGCGAAGATGATTCGCTGTCGTTGTCGAAGGTGAAAGGGGCGACGCCTAAGGCAAAAAGGGGCAGAGGGCGACCATCTACCACAGGGCAGTATGTGGGGCTGGCTGCTGCCAAGGCGAAGCTCAATGCCACTAAAGCCGAGGAACTCCGTCTGCAGGCGGAGGAGGAGGTGAGCGGCATGTCGAGAGCAGTGAGGGAGGCGGCAACCGACCTTCACCTCCCCAGCCCTGTTCCGCGTAATATCGGCGAGGACGAAGCGCGAACATCCGCCGCGCTTAACAAAATGGTGCTGGACTCGTTGGACATCATCACGAAGGTGGCCAACAGGTCCGGCAACCTTAAAGGAACTTTCGTGCGCTCCCTCAAAGACGCAGCGGGTACAATTAAAGTGGCCGTTGCGGAATTGAGAGCCCGCACCATGACAGAGGAGATCGCTCGCCTCGAGGCGGCCAACGCGCAGCTGACGAGCCAGTTGGCGGAGCTGCGCCATGAGGTTGCTCAGTTGCGACAGCGGCCCGTGACGGCAGCCGAGCCCAGCATTCGGCAGCTGCTCGAGGAGGTCTCGCGTTCTAACATTGAGCAATTTGGCTCAATGTTGAACGCGACACTAGAGGAGATTGAATGCCGCCTCCTGCCAGCACCGCATTTGCGGCCCTTGTCTTCGGACAGGGGACAGGAGCGGGCATTGGCGGCAGACGCCCAGATTGTGGTGTCACCGGGGCCGAGGGTGGAGACCGTGAGTGTCCCACAAAGGCCACGAAAGACTGCCACTGTTCCCACTGCGGTGACCCCTGCCTCCGAACCCTCGGCGAAAGGGGCAAAAAGAAAGAAGAAAAAACCGACCCTAGCGGCTAGAGAGGCGGCGTTAGCGAATGAGCTACGCCGGCCAACTAAGGCGTCGGCTCCAACGTGCGGAGCAAGCCCTCTCCTCTCTGCACCCCGACGCGAGGGCGAGACATGGGCCAGTGTGGCAAGGCGGGGTGCGAAACAGAGGAAGGCTACAAGGGCGCCTAAAAGTGCCCCTACAAAGCCACGCAAGGTGAGACTCCGCTCCCCTCGCTCAGCAGCGGTGACTCTCACCTTGCAACCGGGAGCAAAAGAAAAGGGCGTGACATACGCTTCGCTCCTTTTGAGAGCGAAGCAAAACATTGATCTGGCGCAGCTCGGGATCACTGAACTACGCTTCAAACTGACGGCCACCGGCGCCCGGATGTTAGAAATTCCCGGAACTGACGCCGATAGAAAAGCGGACTCCCTGGCTCACAAGCTTAGGGAGGTTTTGAGTGCAGATGCGGTGCGTATTTTGCGGCCGGCGAAGCGCGCCGAGATACGCGTCACAGAGCTCGACGACTCTGTGACCACTGAAGAATTGGTGGCCGTCGTGGCCAAAGAGGGTGGTTGTGCGGTGGACGAAATAAAGCCCGGTGTGATATCCCGTGGACCAGTCGGATCCGGGAAGCTGTGGCTCAGTTGTCCTGTCGCGGCCGCAAAGAAGGTGGGAGCAGTCGGCCGGCTCAAGCTGGGTTGGGTCTCGGCGCGGGTCACAGTGCTCGAGCCCAGACCGATGCGGTGTTTCCGCTGCTTCGAGACCGGCCACGTTGGGGTGAACTGCACGAGCGAGGTGGACCGCAGTGGACTCTGTTTCCGCTGCGGGGAGCCTGGCCACAAGGCGCAAGAGTGCAGTGCAGCTCCGCGATGCCCTGTCTGTGTTACGGCAGGGAGGCCAGCGGAGCACCCAGTCGGGGGCAAGTTGTGCCCAAAAAAGAGACCAAAGAAGAGAAAGGCCAGAACGGTCACGAAGGGGCCAAGTCCACAGTCGTCCAGTAGCGCGGTGGACACAATGGACACGGCTTAATTGTACGCCCATTCAAAATTGAGGCTGGCTAGCTCCCCGCCCTTTGGTGGCAAAGGGTCGGGGAAGCATGCCAGGCACCTCCAACGGTGCCTCGATTGTTAGCTGGTGGTGGTTGGCACACGCTGACTTTACGCCAGCATATCAGGGACCTGCGGGCGATGGATCGGGGGGTCTGTCGCCTGCCTTAAGAGGTCCCGGGCTGGAAGGCACCCCAAGTGTTCCGGGGTGCCTTCAGCGGAGGAGGGCCTTGAAGGGCAACCGCTGGTAGGGGCGCGGAAGAATGCTCTCGCGTCCCCGTACCCCTACCAACAGGCGGCGAGAGGAACACCCCAGGGGTTTTAGTCGGTGTGAGTCCGACATAACCATCCGACCCCCCCGGGCGGGTGGTATCCATAACGGATTTCCCCTGGGTATAAAAAAAAAAAAAAAAAAAAAAAAAGGTTAGGTTAGGTTAGGTTAGGTTAGGTTAGGTTAGGTTAGGTTAGGTTAGGTTAGGTTAGGTTAGGTTAGGTTAGGTTAGGTTAGGTTAGGTTAGGTTAGGTTAGGTTAGGTTAGGTTAGGTTAGGTTAGGTTAGGTTAGGTTAGGTTAGGTTAGGTTAGGTTAGGTTAGGTTAGGTTAGGTTAGGTTAGGTTAGGTTAGGTTAGGTTAGGTTAGGTTAGGTTAGGTTAGGTTAGGTTAGGTTCCATGAACGAGGCTCAGAGCTCTCTAGTTGCTCACAATCGGGGAAGCGTACACTGCAGGCCCGGGTCTCCAAGAGCGTGGCAGAAGCTGTCCCAGACCTAGAGGAGGAGGACATAGTTGAAACGATGCAGGACCCCTCAATGCTTTGCGCCGAAGACCTAAGAGCTTACGCAGTCCGGAAGACGGCTGCTATCATTCAGGTGGCCCAAAAGTCGGGTAATCTTAAAGGGCCGTTTGTAAGAAAGCTGAAAGAATCAGCTGCTGCCTTGCAAGATGTTGTCGAGACCCTTGCCTCAAGGACGGAGGCCGACGAGACTCGTCGTCTGAGGGCCGACAACGGCCGGCTCCGCAGAGAGGTTGAGAGCTTGAAGGCCGAGGTGAAATCCCACCGGCTCGAACTCACGGAAATGAGAGCTTCCATGCTGGCGGCGTGTGGGTCTGATCGTCCATCCATTCTTGGGAGGGACGTTGTCGAGGAGCTCAGGCGCTCCATTATTTCCTCAGTGGGCGATATGATCAGCGCCCGCTTAGGGGGAATTGAGGAGCGCCTGCTGTCTGCAGCCTGCCACCTTCCTATAGTGGCAGATACGACGAGCCAAATGGCCTCTGCTCATCAGGCAGATGTAGCTCTGGTGACCCAGCCGGAACCAATAAAGGCTAAGACTCCAGCCGCCTTACCCAGGAAAGCAAAGCCGGGGGCAAAGAGACCTCTGACGTCTTCCGCGCTCATAGAACCGATGGCGGTCCCTTCTGCCCCTGCTACTAATGATAGGGACGAGGGCTGGTCTAAAGTGGGGAGAAAGGGAAAAAAGGGAAAGAAAACCACCACTGCAACCACAACCGCTGCCGCCTCCTCCTCAGCTGGCCAAAGGGGCATTCGTAAAGCAGCCACTAAACCCGCAGCGGATCCAGCGGCAAATGCTGCGCGGCCTGCGCGGCCGGCCAAGGCCAAGGCCAAGGCTAAGCCGAAGCTTTCCCCGCCACGCACTGCTGCTTTGGTTATCACACTGCAAACTGAAGCGGCCAAAGCGGGGATAACCTATGCACAAGTGCTTCAAAAAGCTGAAGAGAGAGTAAGCTTGTCGGAACTCGGCATTGACTCCATTAGATTCCGCCAGGCCGCCACTGGCGCCAGGGTATTAGAGCTGCCAAAAACTCAAGGACCTGAAACTGCCGAAAAGCTCGCGGAAAAGCTCCGCACGGCCTTAGATGGGGTAGCTAGTGTTACTCGACCCACAAAATGCGTGGATATCCGCATAACAGGCATGGATGATACAGTCACTAAAGAGAAAGTAGCTGATGCGGTGGCAAAAGCAGGTGGCTGTAGTAAGGAAATGGTCAGGGTCAGAGAAGTCCGATCCGGCCCTCGTGGCATGGGCGCAGTTGTAGTGCAATGTCCAATCACGGCAGCCAAGGCCCTTTCGGACGCTGGAAGGGTCCTGATTGGCTGGAGTTCAGCAAGAGTCGAACTGCTGGAACAACGCCCCATGCGTTGTTATAAATGCATGGGCGTCGGACACACGAGGCCTTTGTGCAAATCGACGATTGACCGCGGGGCCCTGTGCTTTCGCTGCGGAAACGAGGGTCATCGAGCAGCTACTTGCAATGCAGTGCCACGCTGCGCAGTGTGCTCTGAGACTGGCAAACCCTCCGGGCATGTTATGGGAGGAAAGGGGTGTAAGCCATCTACTTCGAAAGGTAAGGCAGCATCTACGATTGCCAGCGTCGTTGGCCGCCAATTGGCGCAAGAGGAAGCAAATGAAATATCGCAATGACTAGTACGCCCCAACATAGCTTCCTCCAGACGAACCTGAACCACTGTGCTGGAGCCCAGGACCTGATGCTGCAGTCCATGGCAGAGTGGCAGTTGGATATAGCGGTGGCCTGTGAGCCTTATTTCGTTCCTTCACACGCCCACTGGGCAGAAGACCTTGACGGCTTGGTGGCGGTCACTTCAAGGGCTGACACTAGCCGTCCATTCTCGGCTCTTGAGAGAGGTTCCGGATATGTGGCCGCGGGATGGGGAGAATTCGTGATAATAGGGGTGTATTTCTCCCCCAATCGCAATTTGGTCGAGTTCGAGGCATATCTCGACTCCATCAAGGCAGTAGTTATCAGATGGGCCTCGAGGCCAGTAATTGTTCTCGGCGACCTCAACGCCAAAGCTCGGGCGTGGGGAAATCCGGTGACGGACGCACGAGGTACGGCCGTCCAAATTTGGGCCATCCAATCCGACCTCTCCCTCGTAAACAAGGGGAATACCCACACGTGCGTCCGACATCAAGGAGGTTCCGTGGTAGACGTCACGTTCGCCAATCGTGCGGTCGATCGCCGTATCAAAAACTGGAGAGTTGTGGACGGGGTGGAGACTCTATCAGATCACGTCTACATCCGGTTTGAGATCTCTTCCCCCCTGGGACAAGCAGATCCCGCCAGCAACCACAGCCACTTCCCACGCTGGGCCTTAAGCAGACTGGATAAAGAGTTGGCCAAAGAGGCGGCCATCGTGCAGCGGTGGGCCTCTCCTGAAATCAGTGAGGATGCCAGCGTCGACGAGCTTGCATGCGGTCTGCGGAGGGCTCTAACTGATATCTGCGACGCAGCAATGCCTAGGGCTCGGCGTCGTCATAAACGCTGCCAAGTATATTGGTGGTCGACTGAGGTCGCGCAGCTCAGGTTGGCTTGCAATGCGGCGCGCAGGGCCTATACTCGCTGCAGAAGGCGCAATGGGCACGACCCAGACCTAGAAGGTGAGCTGCGAAGTACCAGTCGCCAAGCAAAAAAGGATCTGCAGCTGGCAATCAGCCAAGCGAAGACCCAGGCTAGAGAAGAAATGTTGGCGGGGTTGAATAGAGATCCCTGGGGGCGCCCCTATCGCATGGCGCGGAAAAATCTTCGCGGCCAAAGCACTCCAGTCACGGAAGCTTTATCGCCAGATCTCCTAGGCAGAGTAATGAGGGAATTGTTTCCAGACCCCCCTGGTCACACCCCTCCAATTATGTTACCTCCTTTTCACGGAGGAGAAAGCCAGGTACCGGAGGTTCCCCCCATACGTGGAGGAGAGCTGAGTCTAGCTCTCGACAGGCTCCGAGGCAGGAAGACAGCACCTGGACCGGATGGTGTTCCCGGTCGGGTGCTGTGCATCGCAGCGGAGTTCCTAGAAGAACAGCTTCGGGGGATATTTGATAAGTGCCTCCGTGTCGGGCAGTTCCCAAGACCGTGGAAGGAAGGCCGTGTCTGTCTTCTGCCTAAGAATGGCCGTCCTCTGGACCAGCCTTCAGCATACAGGCCGATTGTGCTGCTGGACGAGACGGGCAAAGTGTTCGAGAAAATCCTCGCTGCCCGTCTCGTCCGACACCTAGAAGAAGTGGGGCCTGACCTTTCTGAGGCCCAGTTTGGGTTCAGAGGCGGTCGCTCGACAATTGACGCCATGAACTCCCTTAAGTCATTGACGGCGGAGGCAATCGAAGAGGGGGACTGCGTTCTGGCTGTCTCTCTAGACGTAAGGAATGCCTTCAACAGCATCCCGTTCGAAACTCTGGGCGAGGCGCTCAGGTACCATGGGGTGCCGCCTTATCTGGGGGAGCTGTTGAGGGCGTACCTTCAAGACAGGGAGGTTCTGTGGGAGGCAAAAGATGGGAGGCTCTATAGGCAGCGTGTTGGCTGCGGTGTTCCACAAGGGTCGGTGCTGGGGCCCGTCTTGTGGAACATCGGATTTGATTGGCTGTTACGAGTGCCACTCCTCCCCGGGATGAAAGTCATTTGCTACGCAGATGACACGCTCGTCACATCCCGGGGACGGACATATGAGGAAGCCGCGGAACGAGCAACAGTTGCGACGTCACTTGTCGTGGAGCGAATGGAACAGCTGGGCCTCACAGTCGCCCTCCATAAAACGGAGGCCCTCCTGTTTCATGGTCCTCGAAGAGGTCCACCTAGAGGAGCAAGCATCTCAGTTCGCGGGGAAGTCGTACAAGTCAAGGCCCAAATGAAATATCTTGGCCTGGTACTGGACGGCAGGTGGAGCTTCAAGGCCCATTTCAGCACGCTTTCTCCGAAGCTGGTGAGCGCTGCCGCAGCCTTGGGAAGGCTGTTGCCTAATCTGCGCGGTCCGAACGACGTGTGCAGGCGCCTGTACTCCCATATCATAAGAAGTATGGCCCTGTACGGAGCACCGATCTGGGTGGATGCTCTAACCGCTCAGAACAAGACCCTCCTGCGGAGGCCGCAGAGGATCATAGCGGTGAGAGCAATCCGGAGTTACCGAACGGTGTCGTGGACGGCAGCAACGGTCCTTGCTGGTGATCCTCCATGGGAGTTGGAGGCCGAGGTGCTCGCTGAGGTGTACCAGTACAGAGTACGCGTGAGGGCAAGGGGCGAGCAACCCAATGAGGAAGAAGTGCTTCGCGTACGGCGGCTCGCCCACGAGGAGGTGATCCGGCGTTGGACGGAGGCCCTAGAGAACCCAGTAGCCGGTACTATAACGGTAGAGGCAATCCGCCCGCAACTGGACCGTTGGGTGGCGAGAGGCCACGGAGTCCTTTCGTTCCGGCTGGTGCAGGTACTGACCGGACACGGTTGCTTTGGTAAGTACCTGCATCAGATAGCGGGGCGGGAATTAACCCCAGCCTGTCACGAATGTGGCGCACCACTGGACACGGCGCGCCACCTTTTAGAAGAATGCGCGACATGGGGACCCCAGCGGGCCTCTTTAGCGAGTGTCATTGGCGGAAATCTCTCGCTGCCTAGCATAATTAATGCTATGCTAGACAGTGAGACGTGTTGGGAGGCAATGGCCTCCTTCTGCGAAGAGGTGATGGCGCAGAAGGAGGCTGCGGAACGGCTCAGAGAGCAAGATGCACACTCTGATCCGATCCGAAGAAGAAGACCTGGAGGAAGAAGGCGGCGCTACGCGCACCTCCTCCCCCCACCGTAGTGGAGCCTGAGCGTTGGGGTCGGGGGACCCCCTCTCTCACATAAGGCACTCGTGACTGAACGTGCCTCTCGAACCCCGAGGCACGCTTCAATGACTGAAGTCCTGCAGCTGCGGGCTGGCCGTCGGGACGTCACTGTCGAATGCTAACAGCGATCCAGTGACGTCCCAGAAAGACGATGACGGTTGTCGCTGGTTTTTAGTGGGTAGTTTGGTTTCTCAGCTCAGGAGTCCCACATCACTGTCCCGCCCCCCCGGACGGGGCAGTATGCGTAGAAGCATTTTCCAGCGTTAAAAAAAAAAAAAAAAAAAAAAAAAAAGGTTAGGTTAGGTTAGGTTAGGTTAGGTTAGGTTAGGTTAGGTTAGGTTAGGTTAGGTTAGGTTAGGTTAGGTTAGGTTAGGTTAGGTTAGGTTCCCCCCCGAACGTGCTGCCACCTTGTCGTGGTGGGGGGGCTTGCGTGTCTCAATGATCCCCGAGGCTATGCCGGATAGGGCTTCCCATACCGGACAGGCTTGGGGTGAGGGGCCAGACTAAGAGCGGCACATTCCCTTCCCAATTCCCACCTTCCTTTTCCCATCCCTTAATTCCCTTCTTATCCCTTTCCCAACCACTTTCCCATCCTATTCCAACCGAACCAGTGGCGGTATATCCACTCACATTAAAGGCTAGCGCGAGCCTTGGGGAATTAAATGCTCCCCTAAAAGTGCGTCCTCCCTGAAAGGCGGTGGGGAGGGTAAGCTGCACGGTGGGAGGAGAATGGGTGGTTGCAAAAATAAACTACCCCAGGCGGGTACCCGCAAGGGAGAATCCCGCCCATCCGCTTCGGCGGATGGCAGCCCCACGTATTCTGGGGGGGGCAACAACACCCTCGTAGACCGGCAGGGTGCCGGTCTCCGTGAACACGGCCTTGGCTTTTCTCACACGGAACTTGATTTTCACACGGAATTTGATTCTGCTAGCGATTTGGTAAATGTTGATTTGATGGTGGAGACGGACGTCCATAATAATGTGGCGTGCGCCGAAACCAAAAGCGTTGGCGTCTCTGACTCGGGCCCGCCTTTAAAGGTGCGTGCTAGGGCTGCACCAGTGCATCTAGAACCAAAGGTGGTATTGATGCGTATGGGCCAAGATGTTGGAGGCACAGGTGAGTCCGCATCAGACACGGACACCAGCCCGGTCACCGTTCGATCGGGTTCACCGGGATCTGTAGACGGCCGCTTTTGGCAGAGGAATAAAGGCAAACGGATGGCGAATGGGAACGGCCTTACTGACTTGGCATCCAGTGATGAAGAGTCAACAACTGAAAGGCCAGGCACTCCCGTCACTAAAAGGGGGAGAGGCCGTCCTCCGACTACAGGAGCGTACGTTGGCCTGGCGAAAGCCAAGGCACAGTTGAACGAACAGAGACGCGAGGAGTTGCGCCTTGTTGCTGAGTTGGAGCTGGCCAAGGACATTGCAGAGCGACCCTTGAGGACCCCGAGACGGTCAGAGTCTCTATTGGAAGGAGAGTCGGAAACTAAGACTGTTTCCGACCTTAATGAGCAGGTCCTTGTAGCCGTTGATACAATCACGACGGTCGCCCAAAGGTCTAAAAACCTGAAGGGCACTTTTGTGAAGCGCCTACATGACGCAGCGGCGACAATAAAGGCTGCCGCTTCGGAATGGAGATCCCACACCACAAACGAGGAGACCCGCAAGCTCCAGGCGGATAATGCTCGCCTGCGATCCGAAATGGCCGACCTGCGCAGGGAGATGGCGACAATGAAGGAGGAAATGGAGAGAACTAGGAAACAGGGAAGTCCTGAGCCCTCTGTTATGGATATAACTGAGGTGCTGCCCCATGATTTGCAGCCCTCCAAAAAGGCAGACCGGCGTGCCTCTCCCAGGGGCGTGAGCGCCCCGGTTTCCCTGCCCTCGGAAGAGTTCACACGCGGTCTTATGAACCAGTTTGGAACTATGCTAAGTGCACGGTTGGAGGCTCTAGAGCCAAGGCTCCTTCCAGCCCTAATCCCGCGACCACCACCACCACAGGCCGCGGATAGAGCGAGAGACGCGGCCCCAGCGACCGCTGTAGCAGGGTCTACTAAGCGAGTTTCGAGGCCAGCCCAAAAAGCAGACGCCCCGACCTCTGTTTTGGAAGCTCCCAAAGCGTCGAAGAATAAACGCAAGTTGGAAAAGACAGCGGCCCCTCAGCCGCAAGTTGCCTTGCAGGAGTCTCACCAACTGCCTGTTGCGTCCGCATCTATGGAGGAGCAATGGAAGGTGGTAGGGCCCAAGCGCGACAAGCGCTCCAAAGGCAAAAAGAAGGTCACGGCAAAAGAGCAACCCGAGCAGCAACAGAAGCTGCCCAAAAAGAAGAAAAGCGCACGGAAACTTAGAGCCCCGAGAACTGCGGCGGTTGTGCTATCCTTGCAGCCGAACGCCGAGGAGACTGGGGCTACTTATGAGAAGGTGCTATCAGCCGTCAAGAGCAAACTCAGGCTGCAGGATTTAGACATCCCCTCTATACGGTTCCGGAGGGCAGCCACTGGTGCGCGCATACTGGAGATCTCAGGAGACACCAGTGGTGAGAAGGCTGACCTCCTTGCCTCTAAAATGAAGGAGGTGTTAAGCGAAGACGTAGTCCGGGTCTCCAGGCCCACCAAATGCGCAGAGCTGCGCATCACGGGTCTGGACGACTCTGTGACGAAAGAGGAGGTTGCGGCTGCGATCTCAAGGGTCGGAGAATGCCCCACCGACACCATTAAGACAGGCGAAATCCGACTGGACTTTGCTGGGCTCGGTGCCTTATGGGTGAGCTGCCCGGTTGCTGCTGCAATGAAGGTGGCTGAAAAAGGGCGACTACTTGTCGGTTGGGTGTCAGCCCAGGTGAAAGTGTTGGAGGTGAGAACTGCGCGTTGTTTTCGCTGCTTGGAGACCGGACACATGCGGGCGCAGTGCACAGCTCAAATAGACCGCAGTAATGTTTGTTACCGATGCGGTCAACAGGGGCATAAAGCAGGGCAGTGCTCGGCGCCCGCGCACTGCATCATCTGTGCGGCGACTAATAAGCAGGCGAATCACGGGCTTGGCAGCAAAGCGTGCGGTGCTTCCGTGGCCGGTCGGCCGAATAAGAGGTGGAATGGAAAAAATGGCGATAGCCCCCGGGTTCCCTCGCAACTTTCTAGCCAACCCATCAGTGCGGTGGAGCGGATCGAGGTGAACAGTGAGATGGCCGAATAATAAATGGCTACTCGCTTCCTCCAGGCGAATCTCAACCATTGCGCCAGGGCTCAGGACCTCCTTGCTCAGAGCCTGGCGCAGTGGTTGATAAATGTTGCGATCATTTCGGAGCCTTATTACATCCCGACCAGAGAAAACTGGGTGGCTGACAACGACGGCGTTGTGGCCATAGCCATGCAGCCGTCTTCGAGCTCGTTCCCGTTTGAGAGGGTGGTAAAGGGCCAAGGTTATGTGTCAGCAATAATCGACGGAACAACAGTGGTGGGGATATACTGTTCCCCTAGTTGGACGCTTGCCAACTTTGAAAATCTGCTTGCTGAGGTTGGGGCGCTAGTTGCCCGGGCATCCTCCGGCCCGCTTCTGGTTGCCGGTGACTTTAATGCCAAATCAACGGAATGGGGCTCCCCGGCTACGGACGCTCGCGGGAGCGTGCTTGAGGATTGGGCAGCCGCTCTGGGGCTACAGATCCTTAACACGGGAACAGAAGACACGTGCGTGCGCCCCCAGGGCGGGTCTATTGTGGACATTTCGTTCGCTTCTCCTGTACTGGCCCGCCGTGTCCAAGGATGGCGGGTAGAAGTGGACGTGGAAACACTGTCAGACCACCGATACATTCGGTTTGATGTGTCTGCACTCCTCTACGCCCATAATAGTGCTGGTCATCCCTCTGCCGAAAGCGGTCCACGATGGGTAGTGAAGCGGCTCAACAAAGAGTTTGCTAAAGAGGCAGCAATCGTGGAGGCATGGGTGACTGGTTCTGACCCGATCAGTAGGGTTGACGAAGAAGCGGAGCGGCTTGGCGCCGCCCTTACAAACATCTGTGATGCATCTATGCCCAGGGCCAAACCATTCAGGCCACGGCGCCGGGTATATTGGTGGCGTCCCGAGCTCAGGGAGCTGCGGAGAGCTTGCGTAGCCGCGCGCCGCCTATACACTCGTAGCAGGCGGAGGCGAGTACGCGACCGGGGCCGAGAAGATGAGCTCTACGAATCGTACCGGGTTTCCTGTCAGGCCCTGCAGATGGCTATAATGAAGGCAAAGGAGGAGGCTTGGGAGGAGTGGCTCGAGACTCTCAACCGGGATCCGTGGGGGAGGCCGTATCGGGTCGTGAGACAAAAACTCCGACCGTGGGCGCCCCCATTGACAAGCACTCTCGAGCCGCAGCTCTTGGAGCGTGTCGTAGACACCCTCTTTCCCCAACGAGGAGAATGGGTGCCGCCCCCCATGACCGCCGCTAGATCACGGGGATTAGAGGTGGAAGAATCTGCACCCGCGGTAACGGACGCAGAGTTTGAAGCGGCGATTCTTAGGCTTCGGTCGAAGAATACCGCTCCCGGTCCGGATGGCATCCCAGGACGCGCATTAGTGGTTGCCTTGGGTGAAATGGGCGAGAGGGTCAAGGCACTTTTCTCAGAATGTCTAGCACAGGGAAGATTCCCGAGCCGTTGGAAGACGGGGAGACTCGTCCTTCTTCGCAAAGGTGGGCGTGCGGCCGATCAACCGTCGTCCTATCGCCCGATTGTGCTGCTTGACGAGGCGGGGAAACTTTTCGAGCGGGTGCTCGCTCTTCGCCTTGTCAAGTGCATGAATCCGGGCCTGCACGATGCGCAATTCGGCTTCCGGTGTGGGAGATCGACCGTAGATGCCATAGCGCGGGTAAAAGCTCTGGCCGAAGAGATAGTTTCTCAAGGTGAGGTGATGTTAGCGGTGTCCTTGGACATCTCTAATGCCTTTAACTCCCTTCCCTGGGAAACAATAATGGAGGCGCTGCAGTACCACAACGTACCCCGGTACCTGCTGGCGATCGTAAGGGACTACTTTGTCGATAGGGCAGTGATGTTCCCGTCGAGAAATGGCTGGGGACTAAAGGCAATGTCGTGCGGTGTTCCACAGGGTTCGGTCCTAGGACCGCTCCTGTGGAACATCGGCTACGACTGGGTGCTACGTGGCAGCTGGTTGCGGGGCGTGAGCGTCACGTGCTACGCTGATGACACCCTGATAGCGGCCCGTGGCACCAATCACAGGGACGCAGCTGTAGTGGCGACGGCGGGCGTGGCACACGTCGTTCAGAGGATCCGCGCTCTGGGCCTGGAGGTAGCGCTGCATAAATCGGAGGCACTGGCCTTCCACGGACCTCGCAACGCACCCCCGCCGGGAGCGCAAAT
The DNA here is from genome assembly GCA_947859335.1 of Tortricodes alternella. Classification (NCBI taxonomy): domain Eukaryota; kingdom Metazoa; phylum Arthropoda; class Insecta; order Lepidoptera; family Tortricidae; genus Tortricodes; species Tortricodes alternella. Next base: position 14,266,688 of record OX401985.1, read on the forward strand.
CGTGGTGGGAGGGGCTTCCATCGCTGTCGGGTCGACGATGAAATACCTGGGACTCGTTCTCGACGCCAGATGGAAGTTCGAGGAGCACTTCCGGCGCTTGGCCCCAAAACTGGTGGCTGCAGCTGGAGAGCTCGGAAGGATACTGCCGAACGTAGGAGGTCCAGGGCATGCATGTCGGCGTCTGCACACTGGTGTGGTGAGATCAATGGCACTCTACGGTGCGCCAATATGGGTAGAGTCTCTGAGTGCCCAGAACCAGGCCCAACTGCGACGTCCGCAACGGGTCATGGCACTAAGATTGGCTCGTGCGTACCGAACGGTGTCGTTCACTGGAGCCTGCCTCCTCGCCGGCAGCCCGCCGTGGGACCTCGAAGCCGGGGTCCTTACGGCGGTATACCGGCGAGCCAAAGAGGCGAAAAGTCAGGGCGACAACCCGCATCCGCGAGAGGTCGCGAAGTGGAGGGAGGAGGCCGGTGAAGGCTTAATACGAAAGTGGTCTGAGCGCCTCGCTGTACCGCGAGCTAGCCGGGAATTGGTGGATGCTGTTCGGCCTGTCCTCAGGGAGTGGGTCAACAGGAAGCACGGTGCCCTCTCATATCACCTGACCCAGATCCTCACCGGGCATGGTTGTTTTAGCCGATACTTGTGTGAGGTGGCGATGAGGGAGCCGTCCACGGCGTGTCACCACTGCAATAGTGGTCTCCCGGACACGGCCCATCATACGCGCGTAGAGTGCCCTGCGTGGGCGGAGCCTCGCGCCGCCGTGTCCGCGACGGTCGGACCGGACCTCTCGCTTCCGGCCATAGTAAAAGCCATGGCAGAAAGCGCAGAGGCCTGGGAAGCTGTGTCGTCCTTTAGTGACAATGTCATGTCACTGAAGGAAGCGGCGGAAAGGGAACGCGAGATCGACCTCAACTCGCTCCCAATCCGCCGCAGGAGACCGGGCCGCAGGCGGTTGGCATTCGCCAACCGTTTGCCGCCATAACGGGGACCCGCGGGCGATGGATCGGGGGGTCTGTCGTCTGCCTGAAAGGGTCCCGAGCTGGAAGGCACCCCAAGTGTTCCGGGGTGCCTACGGCGGAGTGTGAGAAGGAAATCTGTTCTCATGAAGATGGGCCTGAAAAGGCAGCGCTGGTGGGTCGCGGTGGTGCAATTAGCCTTCCCGTAGCCCGCCCATGCGAGCGATGGAACACCCCAGGGGTTTTAGTCGGTGCGAGTCCGACATAACCATCCGACCCCCCCGGGCGGGTGGTATCCATAACGGATTTCCCCTGGGTATCAAAAAAAAAAAAAAAAAAAAGGTTAGGTTAGGTTAGGTTAGGTTAGGTTAGGTTAGGTTAGGTTAGGTTAGGTTAGGTTAGGTTAGGTTAGGTTAGGTTAGGTTAGGTTAGGTTAGGTTAGGTTAGGTTAGGTTAGGTTAGGTTAGGTTAGGTTAGGTTAGGTTAGGTTAGGTTAGGTTAGGTTAGGTTAGGTTAGGTTTTTTTTTTTTTTTTTTTTTTTTTCGGGGGAGGTGGAGAATACTCATGTATACTGCCAGGCCGTCCTGACAGTATGCCCGACTCGTCTGGGAAGGTGACCCAGACGCCTACGGACTAAACTCCACCCCCTGTGTAGTGTGATACTACAGATGCGCCGCGCTATCGGGATACACTTTGCATCTGAGTGTGTTTTTGGGTGGTGGATGTATGTATGATTGATGGGGTGTGTAATGGTGTATAGTTATGAGTGGGTGTTGTGGAGTGTTTGGAAGACGGAGTGAATGAGAGGGTAAGAGGGAGGGGAGGGGGGAGGCAAGCCAGGGGGAAGGAGCGAAAGATATATGTCCGTCACTCCCGCGCCCCGGACAGCCTCTCCACTCCATGTGTTGGGTTGAGAAGGTGGGGGGGGTAGGTAAATAAATAGTTATATATATAAATATGTAAATAAATATAAATAAATAAATAAATAGGGATACATATTTGTATTTGGCGTACTGATGCAGTTAAGTATTGTTGAAGGATTTTAAGTTTTTGACGATGTATTGAATAAAAGAGTGTAGCGATATGATGGATGAATCTTTCGAAAGAATGCTGCGTAATTCAGAGGGGTCTACGTTGATGTTGTCGCAAAGGATAATATGATCGAGTCGTTTGGCGCTGAACCTGGGACAGTTCGATATTAGGTGGTCGAAGGTCTGTGTGGTGGTGTTGTCGCAGGGGCAGTGCTCGTTATCCACAATCTTAAACCTATGCAGGTAAAGTTTGTGGTAACCATGATTGCTCAAGAATTGGGTAGTTGCGAAAGTGGGAGCATATTGTTCCAGATAAGTTGAGAGCTCCTCATGTGTAGTGAACAAAGATTTGGTATAACTGCAGTGGTTGGGATTGTCATACAGTAGGCGCATGTCTTCTTTTAATATGGCCTTATTGTGGAATTTAATGTGGCTAATAGGGATATCAATATGATCGGGTGATTTGTGTAAGTTTGCAGCCGCTTTGGCCGCTAGGTCCGCCAGTTCATTACCTTCGATTCCACAATGGGCTTTGACCCAGTGGAATCGAACGGCCAAGTTGTTTTTATGTTGGTGGATGAGGGTATGGATTTTATTGACTAATGGATTGTGGGAGTTAGAGTTGCTAATTTCTGTTAGTCCAGATTTGGAGTCACTAAAGATCAAAAGTGTATATGGGTGATTGCGCTTGGTGGTGGTGAATAATATGGAATTATATATAGCGAGGAGTTCGGCCTGAAAAACTGAACATAAATCATGCAGTTTGAATTTTTTGGTGACCTTGGTGTTATCATGTTTGGTAAGGACGAAAGCCGACCCGACTTTGTCGTCGTGTCGGCTACCGTCCGTGAATGCTTGCCAAGTCTCCACAGTGGAATAAGAATTGAGAGTCAATTGAAGTTCGGTGGAATCACGAATTTCAGTATAAGTAATGGGTACTCTTTCGGCGGGATGGAGCAGAGAGGATGGAGGAACGGGTGCTTCGATCGGGAGATCGCCAGGAAGGAATGACGCATAGCCGCTCAGTCTGGCAGTTTCCAGGTCGGAGACGTATCTTATTTTTGATGGGAGGGGAACGAGTTGTGCCAAAGTTATGGATAGTGGGGTGCTGAGGGTCCTAAATCCGTGTATGATTTTGATCGCAAAAAGGCGTTGGAAAGAAAGAAGTTTCTGGTTAATGCATTTATATCTTAGGGCATCGCCCCAAATGGACGATGCGTATGTGACGATGGGGTCGATAACTTGGTTGTATATGGTTCGGACATTTTCTGAATGGATTCCCCAAGTGGGCCTTATAAACTGTTGTAATTTGTAGTAGAGTTTTTTAGCTTTATCTAGGATATATTCTGCGTGTGGGATGAATTTAAAATGACGGTCAATAATGACTCCTAGATATTTAATTTGGTTAACAAAGGGGAGAGGGGTGTTGTTCATTAAAATGTTGGCTCTGGAGGCTTTGGAAGTGAACGGGATGACTTGGGTCTTTTCTCGGCTGAACTCCAGCTTGACGGAGGAGCCCCAGTCGATAATTTTCTGTAAGGCTTCGTTGGTCATTGCCTGCAGTCGGTCCATAGATTCAGAGTGGCACACCAGGAGGACGTCATCAGCATATGCCTGCAGGTGGCAGCCCCCTGGCATGTCCAACTCGAGCAATCCGTCCAGAATCAAATTCCATAGCACCGGCCCCACGACCGAGCCCTGGATGCAGCCTCGCGTCATTTCCTTTTCGGTGGAGCAGTCTGCAAACTTAATGTTCACGAGTCGGTCCGTGACGTAGCTCCGCAGGATCATATAAATATTGCGCGGGCATTGGACATGCTTAAGCCTCTGGAAGATGGCGGGCCACCAGGCATTGTCGAAGGCTGCACGGATATCGAGGGAAAGTGCAAGGACTTGTTCTCCATTTTCTTTAGCTGAGTGAATAATGTCTTTAGCATGTTTAATTGCGGAAACTGTTGACGTTTGAGCTCTGAAGCCGAATTGAGTTGGGATGATTTTATTGTTGAGATGCATGTGAAAGGTGAGACGATTAATTATGAGCTTTTCTAGGAGCTTGCCAAAAACGTTGACAAGTCCAATGGGTCGGAATGATGAGGTCGACGTGTAGTCTTCCTTGTTAGGCTTTGGAATGATTTTTGTTGTCGTGATTTTCCATGTGTCAGGGAAATATTTCAATTGCAGGCATCTATTGAGTATATGAGTGACAGTGTCGGGAAAAATTCTGGTGACTGCCAAACAGATGTCGGACGTAAGATGATCGATACCCGGTGCCTTTTTATGTCCTATGGTTTTGAGCGTTTCTAGCACTTCGTCCTGCGTAAATGGAGGCTCGTCCGGAGTGTCGGGAGGTAAGTCCATAAGGTCTCTGAGCAGTTTTTGTTGCGGAGTGTCGTTATGGTTGTCTTCAGGGTAGAACGTCTGAAGGAGAGCATTTGCAGTTTCTTTGCTGTCCCGGGTGTGTGAACCATCCGGGAGCACGAGTGTAGCCGGGGGCTGGGTGATTGGTCGCGTTTTTATGATGCGGTTAGTGACGGACCACACATCTTCCTTGCCTTGTTTCTCGCAGAATGTGCGAAAAGCGTCCGTAGACGCGGCGCAGCATGTGTCAGAATATTTTTTCCTGAGCTCGTCTCTCTCGCGCACGATTTCCTCGAGTGGGAGCTTCTGGCGGACGGCTTTGCGAAGGCGATGGTGATTTTTAATAACCTGTTTTTTTAGATTTTCCAGCTCATCGCTCCACCAGGGAGGGCGTGCCGGCGGACGACGTGTCCGAGGCAGTAAGTCCTTGCACATCTTTTGAGTATTTCTAATGAGGTCTAAAATAACGAAGTCCAGTTGTTCATTGTTGCAGGAGTCTATGTAGTCGTTGTCATGCATGTAATCGGACATCGCGTCCCTGATGTCGTCGGTGAGCTGTTCCCACTTTACGCCAGTGGTGTTGTATTGGAATGTTGATAGTTTGGCATTTTTTGTGAATTTAGCAGACTTTTTTGGAGAAGTAGAAATGCGGAATGCGATAGCGTTGTGGTCAGAGGATGTGCAGATGCTGGCGTCCACCCTCCAGTCGAGCACCCGGACAGGGTTTCGCCCGCGAGCAGGGTTATGTTTGATAAAAGTGAGGTCAACGATTGAAGTTCGGAGCGTGCCGTGAGAGATGGTCTCGAAGGTAGGAGTGTTGCCTGTGTTGCAAATATCGAGACCGTGAACAATTGCGAGATCCGCCACAAGGCTACCCCTGGCATTATTTTGAGGACAGCCCCAGAGGCTATGCCATCCGTTGAAGTCCCCACAAACTATGTGCGTGGAGCCGGAGGTAAGCTGCAGAAGGTCTTCCAGTTTCTTTAGTGAATCGGAGGGATCCTGGCGAGGCTCTATGTATGCCGATGTGAGAAAGACCTTGCTGCCAGATCTCTCGGTGAGCTGAACCACACACAAGTTGGGGCCTGAAAATTTGGTATGTCCGAGGGTGCTCATTTGACCCTCTCTGATGTATAGTGCTGCCTTGACAGGCTGGTTAGGCGCGGGGAACTGGTATAATGTAAATCCTGGGATGGGCTTGGCAAGCCCATTTCTGGTGGTAAGAAAGGGTTCGGAGGCAAACACAAAGTCAACAGACTTGTCATTACTCAGGAAAACGCAAGTTTCCTGAAAGGCATTTCTGCCGTGTCCCATGTTGATTTGAAGGCTATTGTAGGAAGATTTAGGTGTTGTGATAATTCTGTGTTGGGTGTTGTTATCCATAATTGATGCGGGATTTGATTATGGTTTCCATGTTGGACTTTCTGGGACATTTGGCAGAAGTTGCACTGTGCTTGACGTTTCCGTTCCTAATGTTGAGCCTTGTGTTGTGCGACGTACAGTTGTGGCACTTAGCCTTGTTGAGATCAGAGCTGTCAGGGCAGCTTTGGTAGCTATGTTTTGGGGACGCGCAATGCGAGCATATCACATCCTGACTGGTGCATCTGTTTTTGGTGTGACCGTACTGCAGGCATTTAAAGCACTGCAGTAGGGGCAGGTACTCGCATGCGTGTACCCGCTGGTGGTCAATATTGACTTTTACGGTGTTGATTACCGCCTTGTACACCTGAGGTGAAGTGAGGAAGACCGCGTTGTACAATCGAGGGTTTCGATTTCCTCGCTTGAAGTGGAGTGAGAGGTCATCCTTGTGCTGTATGGAGGACCCGATCTGATCGTTTTGCTGTCCAATGATGTTGACGAGATGTTCAGCCGGTGTATCTTCGGATATGCCCTTAAGGATAATCATTGGGCGCAGGGAACGGGACGCCTCGGCACTGACCTCAGCGTTGATATCGTTGGTCTTTGAGAGGGCTCTATCACGCTGCTCCACGCTGTCGAACTCGATTCGGACCTTATTATTAGAGACATATTTGGTGGCGGAAGGGGCAAAATTCGTGTCCCGGAAAGAGACGGATCTCTTCCACGCCTGTAGAGTCTCTGCCGGGCCCTCGACAGCTTTCTTAGGGGTGACGATGATGGCTGGCTTGGTTTTGGGAATGATGGGAGGGGGAGGGGGAAAGGCGGGGGGACTTCGGGCAGCAGCTGCGTAGGACAACGACCTCGTACCGGGAGCGGACCCCGGCCACGACTCGAGGCCGCCAGACGACTTTAAGAGAGCAAACTCTTCTTTGATGGCTTTCCTCACGATGGTAGCCGTGTCCGTGTTCACATGATCCTGCGTTAGAGTGGGCTCAGTCTGAGTGTAGATGGTGGCGGAAGGCGTGTAATTGTGTGGTAAGGAGACATTATTGGGGGAGGATAAAAGGTCATTTATCTTATTTACGAAGCGCTCGGTTTCAGCTCCGATTTCCTTGGCTAGTGCCTCCGCGCGCTCCCTGTTGGCCTTCGTCACGCTCTTTGTCTCGTAGAGGCAGGCAGCAATCTGCTGTGTTCTCGTCAGAATGTAGGATCTGAAGGCACTAGAGGCACCATCTGCGTGCCCAGGTGTAACTTCCACATCATCCTGACTATATTGTAGAGCGGGATAATGCTGGGATAGGGTTTCAGGTATTTGTGAGATAGTCAAAGATTCACCACTAATCTCCTGGCGTGGCCTTCCGCTGATCGGGGCAAGCCCAGCCGAGGCAGGAGAGGCGGTGAAGGTGACAGTAGTGGTAGTTGCAGTGTTTGGAGACATCGTGCAGGACGCAGAGGTGACGGTGGTCGTCAAATAGTCACCAGAGGGCGAAGATATTGGAGGAGGTTTATGGATGACCCGTTTGCGGGGGGGGGAATGGTGTGTGGGCATGATGCCCACTTAAAACGTAGCGAGTTTACCAATACAATTGAGTTTACAACAAAAATGGTAGTTAGGTTAGGTTAGGTGACTC
>OX401986.1:0-17500 GCA_947859335.1 Tortricodes alternella
TAACCTAACCTAACCTAACCTAACCTAACCTAACCTAACCTAACCTAACCTAACCTAACCTAACCTAACCTAACCTAACCTAACCTAACCTAACCTAACCTAACCTAACCTAACCTAACCTAACCTAACCTAACCTAACCTAACCTAACCTAACCTAACCTAACCTAACCTAACCTAACCTAACCTAACCTAACCTAACCTAACCTAACCTAACCTAACCTAACCTAACCTAACCTAACCTAACCTAACCTAACCTAACCTAACCTAACCTAACCTAACCTAACCTAACCTAACCTAACCTAACCTAACCTAACCTAACCTAACCTAACCTAACCTAACCTAACCTAACCTAACCTAACCTAACCTAACCTAACCTAACCTAACCTAACCTAACCTAACCTAACCTAACCTAACCTAACCTAACCTAACCTAACCTAACCTAACCTAACCTAACCTAACCTAACCTAACCTAACCTAACCTAACCTAACCTAACCTAACCTAACCTAACCTAACCTAACCTAACCTAACCTAACCTAACCTAACCTAACCTAACCTAACCTAACCTAACCTAACCTAACCTAACCTAACCTAACCTAACCTAACCTAACCTAACCTAACCTAACCTAACCTAACCTAACCTAACCTAACCTAACCTAACCTAACCTAACCTAACCTAACCTAACCTAACCTAACCTAACCTAACCTAACCTAACCTAACCTAACCTAACCTAACCTAACCTAACCTAACCTAACCTAACCTAACCTAACCTAACCTAACCTAACCTAACCTAACCTAACCTAACCTAACCTAACCTAACCTAACCTAACCTAACCTAACCTAACCTAACCTAACCTAACCTAACCTAACCTAACCTAACCTAACCTAACCTAACCTAACCTAACCTAACCTAACCTAACCTAACCTAACCTAACCTAACCTAACCTAACCTAACCTAACCTAACCTAACCTAACCTAACCTAACCTAACCTAACCTAACCTAACCTAACCTAACCTAACCTAACCTAACCTAACCTAACCTAACCTAACCTAACCTAACCTAACCTAACCTAACCTAACCTAACCTAACCTAACCTAACCTAACCTAACCTAACCTAACCTAACCTAACCTAACCTAACCTAACCTAACCTAACCTAACCTAACCTAACCTAACCTAACCTAACCTAACCTAACCTAACCTAACCTAACCTAACCTAACCTAACCTAACCTAACCTAACCTAACCTAACCTAACCTAACCTAACCTAACCTAACCTAACCTAACCTAACCTAACCTAACCTAACCTAACCTAACCTAACCTAACCTAACCTAACCTAACCTAACCTAACCTAACCTAACCTAACCTAACCTAACCTAACCTAACCTAACCTAACCTAACCTAACCTAACCTAACCTAACCTAACCTAACCTAACCTAACCTAACCTAACCTAACCTAACCTAACCTAACCTAACCTAACCTAACCTAACCTAACCTAACCTAACCTAACCTAACCTAACCTAACCTAACCTAACCTAACCTAACCTAACCTAACCTAACCTAACCTAACCTAACCTAACCTAACCTAACCTAACCTAACCTAACCTAACCTAACCTAACCTAACCTAACCTAACCTAACCTAACCTAACCTAACCTAACCTAACCTAACCTAACCTAACCTAACCTAACCTAACCTAACCTAACCTAACCTAACCTAACCTAACCTAACCTAACCTAACCTAACCTAACCTAACCTAACCTAACCTAACCTAACCTAACCTAACCTAACCTAACCTAACCTAACCTAACCTAACCTAACCTAACCTAACCTAACCTAACCTAACCTAACCTAACCTAACCTAACCTAACCTAACCTAACCTAACCTAACCTAACCTAACCTAACCTAACCTAACCTAACCTAACCTAACCTAACCTAACCTAACCTAACCTAACCTAACCTAACCTAACCTAACCTAACCTAACCTAACCTAACCTAACCTAACCTAACCTAACCTAACCTAACCTAACCTAACCTAACCTAACCTAACCTAACCTAACCTAACCTAACCTAACCTAACCTAACCTAACCTAACCTAACCTAACCTAACCTAACCTAACCTAACCTAACCTAACCTAACCTAACCTAACCTAACCTAACCTAACCTAACCTAACCTAACCTAACCTAACCTAACCTAACCTAACCTAACCTAACCTAACCTAACCTAACCTAACCTAACCTAACCTAACCTAACCTAACCTAACCTAACCTAACCTAACCTAACCTAACCTAACCTAACCTAACCTAACCTAACCTAACCTAACCTAACCTAACCTAACCTAACCTAACCTAACCTAACCTAACCTAACCTAACCTAACCTAACCTAACCTAACCTAACCTAACCTAACCTAACCTAACCTAACCTAACCTAACCTAACCTAACCTAACCTAACCTAACCTAACCTAACCTAACCTAACCTAACCTAACCTAACCTAACCTAACCTAACCTAACCTAACCTAACCTAACCTAACCTAACCTAACCTAACCTAACCTAACCTAACCTAACCTAACCTAACCTAACCTAACCTAACCTAACCTAACCTAACCTAACCTAACCTAACCTAACCTAACCTAACCTAACCTAACCTAACCTAACCTAACCTAACCTAACCTAACCTAACCTAACCTAACCTAACCTAACCTAACCTAACCTAACCTAACCTAACCTAACCTAACCTAACCTAACCTAACCTAACCTAACCTAACCTAACCTAACCTAACCTAACCTAACCTAACCTAACCTAACCTAACCTAACCTAACCTAACCTAACCTAACCTAACCTAACCTAACCTAACCTAACCTAACCTAACCTAACCTAACCTAACCTAACCTAACCTAACCTAACCTAACCTAACCTAACCTAACCTAACCTAACCTAACCTAACCTAACCTAACCTAACCTAACCTAACCTAACCTAACCTAACCTAACCTAACCTAACCTAACCTAACCTAACCTAACCTAACCTAACCTAACCTAACCTAACCTAACCTAACCTAACCTAACCTAACCTAACCTAACCTAACCTAACCTAACCTAACCTAACCTAACCTAACCTAACCTAACCTAACCTAACCTAACCTAACCTAACCTAACCTAACCTAACCTAACCTAACCTAACCTAACCTAACCTAACCTAACCTAACCTAACCTAACCTAACCTAACCTAACCTAACCTAACCTAACCTAACCTAACCTAACCTAACCTAACCTAACCTAACCTAACCTAACCTAACCTAACCTAACCTAACCTAACCTAACCTAACCTAACCTAACCTAACCTAACCTAACCTAACCTAACCTAACCTAACCTAACCTAACCTAACCTAACCTAACCTAACCTAACCTAACCTAACCTAACCTAACCTAACCTAACCTAACCTAACCTAACCTAACCTAACCTAACCTAACCTAACCTAACCTAACCTAACCTAACCTAACCTAACCTAACCTAACCTAACCTAACCTAACCTAACCTAACCTAACCTAACCTAACCTAACCTAACCTAACCTAACCTAACCTAACCTAACCTAACCTAACCTAACCTAACCTAACCTAACCTAACCTAACCTAACCTAACCTAACCTAACCTAACCTAACCTAACCTAACCTAACCTAACCTAACCTAACCTAACCTAACCTAACCTAACCTAACCTAACCTAACCTAACCTAACCTAACCTAACCTAACCTAACCTAACCTAACCTAACCTAACCTAACCTAACCTAACCTAACCTAACCTAACCTAACCTAACCTAACCTAACCTAACCTAACCTAACCTAACCTAACCTAACCTAACCTAACCTAACCTAACCTAACCTAACCTAACCTAACCTAACCTAACCTAACCTAACCTAACCTAACCTAACCTAACCTAACCTAACCTAACCTAACCTAACCTAACCTAACCTAACCTAACCTAACCTAACCTAACCTAACCTAACCTAACCTAACCTAACCTAACCTAACCTAACCTAACCTAACCTAACCTAACCTAACCTAACCTAACCTAACCTAACCTAACCTAACCTAACCTAACCTAACCTAACCTAACCTAACCTAACCTAACCTAACCTAACCTAACCTAACCTAACCTAACCTAACCTAACCTAACCTAACCTAACCTAACCTAACCTAACCTAACCTAACCTAACCTAACCTAACCTAACCTAACCTAACCTAACCTAACCTAACCTAACCTAACCTAACCTAACCTAACCTAACCTAACCTAACCTAACCTAACCTAACCTAACCTAACCTAACCTAACCTAACCTAACCTAACCTAACCTAACCTAACCTAACCTAACCTAACCTAACCTAACCTAACCTAACCTAACCTAACCTAACCTAACCTAACCTAACCTAACCTAACCTAACCTAACCTAACCTAACCTAACCTAACCTAACCTAACCTAACCTAACCTAACCTAACCTAACCTAACCTAACCTAACCTAACCTAACCTAACCTAACCTAACCTAACCTAACCTAACCTAACCTAACCTAACCTAACCTAACCTAACCTAACCTAACCTAACCTAACCTAACCTAACCTAACCTAACCTAACCTAACCTAACCTAACCTAACCTAACCTAACCTAACCTAACCTAACCTAACCTAACCTAACCTAACCTAACCTAACCTAACCTAACCTAACCTAACCTAACCTAACCTAACCTAACCTAACCTAACCTAACCTAACCTAACCTAACCTAACCTAACCTAACCTAACCTAACCTAACCTAACCTAACCTAACCTAACCTAACCTAACCTAACCTAACCTAACCTAACCTAACCTAACCTAACCTAACCTAACCTAACCTAACCTAACCTAACCTAACCTAACCTAACCTAACCTAACCTAACCTAACCTAACCTAACCTAACCTAACCTAACCTAACCTAACCTAACCTAACCTAACCTAACCTAACCTAACCTAACCTAACCTAACCTAACCTAACCTAACCTAACCTAACCTAACCTAACCTAACCTAACCTAACCTAACCTAACCTAACCTAACCTAACCTAACCTAACCTAACCTAACCTAACCTAACCTAACCTAACCTAACCTAACCTAACCTAACCTAACCTAACCTAACCTAACCTAACCTAACCTAACCTAACCTAACCTAACCTAACCTAACCTAACCTAACCTAACCTAACCTAACCTAACCTAACCTAACCTAACCTAACCTAACCTAACCTAACCTAACCTAACCTAACCTAACCTAACCTAACCTAACCTAACCTAACCTAACCTAACCTAACCTAACCTAACCTAACCTAACCTAACCTAACCTAACCTAACCTAACCTAACCTAACCTAACCTAACCTAACCTAACCTAACCTAACCTAACCTAACCTAACCTAACCTAACCTAACCTAACCTAACCTAACCTAACCTAACCTAACCTAACCTAACCTAACCTAACCTAACCTAACCTAACCTAACCTAACCTAACCTAACCTAACCTAACCTAACCTAACCTAACCTAACCTAACCTAACCTAACCTAACCTAACCTAACCTAACCTAACCTAACCTAACCTAACCTAACCTAACCTAACCTAACCTAACCTAACCTAACCTAACCTAACCTAACCTAACCTAACCTAACCTAACCTAACCTAACCTAACCTAACCTAACCTAACCTAACCTAACCTAACCTAACCTAACCTAACCTAACCTAACCTAACCTAACCTAACCTAACCTAACCTAACCTAACCTAACCTAACCTAACCTAACCTAACCTAACCTAACCTAACCTAACCTAACCTAACCTAACCTAACCTAACCTAACCTAACCTAACCTAACCTAACCTAACCTAACCTAACCTAACCTAACCTAACCTAACCTAACCTAACCTAACCTAACCTAACCTAACCTAACCTAACCTAACCTAACCTAACCTAACCTAACCTAACCTAACCTAACCTAACCTAACCTAACCTAACCTAACCTAACCTAACCTAACCTAACCTAACCTAACCTAACCTAACCTAACCTAACCTAACCTAACCTAACCTAACCTAACCTAACCTAACCTAACCTAACCTAACCTAACCTAACCTAACCTAACCTAACCTAACCTAACCTAACCTAACCTAACCTAACCTAACCTAACCTAACCTAACCTAACCTAACCTAACCTAACCTAACCTAACCTAACCTAACCTAACCTAACCTAACCTAACCTAACCTAACCTAACCTAACCTAACCTAACCTAACCTAACCTAACCTAACCTAACCTAACCTAACCTAACCTAACCTAACCTAACCTAACCTAACCTAACCTAACCTAACCTAACCTAACCTAACCTAACCTAACCTAACCTAACCTAACCTAACCTAACCTAACCTAACCTAACCTAACCTAACCTAACCTAACCTAACCTAACCTAACCTAACCTAACCTAACCTAACCTAACCTAACCTAACCTAACCTAACCTAACCTAACCTAACCTAACCTAACCTAACCTAACCTAACCTAACCTAACCTAACCTAACCTAACCTAACCTAACCTAACCTAACCTAACCTAACCTAACCTAACCTAACCTAACCTAACCTAACCTAACCTAACCTAACCTAACCTAACCTAACCTAACCTAACCTAACCTAACCTAACCTAACCTAACCTAACCTAACCTAACCTAACCTAACCTAACCTAACCTAACCTAACCTAACCTAACCTAACCTAACCTAACCTAACCTAACCTAACCTAACCTAACCTAACCTAACCTAACCTAACCTAACCTAACCTAACCTAACCTAACCTAACCTAACCTAACCTAACCTAACCTAACCTAACCTAACCTAACCTAACCTAACCTAACCTAACCTAACCTAACCTAACCTAACCTAACCTAACCTAACCTAACCTAACCTAACCTAACCTAACCTAACCTAACCTAACCTAACCTAACCTAACCTAACCTAACCTAACCTAACCTAACCTAACCTAACCTAACCTAACCTAACCTAACCTAACCTAACCTAACCTAACCTAACCTAACCTAACCTAACCTAACCTAACCTAACCTAACCTAACCTAACCTAACCTAACCTAACCTAACCTAACCTAACCTAACCTAACCTAACCTAACCTAACCTAACCTAACCTAACCTAACCTAACCTAACCTAACCTAACCTAACCTAACCTAACCTAACCTAACCTAACCTAACCTAACCTAACCTAACCTAACCTAACCTAACCTAACCTAACCTAACCTAACCTAACCTAACCTAACCTAACCTAACCTAACCTAACCTAACCTAACCTAACCTAACCTAACCTAACCTAACCTAACCTAACCTAACCTAACCTAACCTAACCTAACCTAACCTAACCTAACCTAACCTAACCTAACCTAACCTAACCTAACCTAACCTAACCTAACCTAACCTAACCTAACCTAACCTAACCTAACCTAACCTAACCTAACCTAACCTAACCTAACCTAACCTAACCTAACCTAACCTAACCTAACCTAACCTAACCTAACCTAACCTAACCTAACCTAACCTAACCTAACCTAACCTAACCTAACCTAACCTAACCTAACCTAACCTAACCTAACCTAACCTAACCTAACCTAACCTAACCTAACCTAACCTAACCTAACCTAACCTAACCTAACCTAACCTAACCTAACCTAACCTAACCTAACCTAACCTAACCTAACCTAACCTAACCTAACCTAACCTAACCTAACCTAACCTAACCTAACCTAACCTAACCTAACCTAACCTAACCTAACCTAACCTAACCTAACCTAACCTAACCTAACCTAACCTAACCTAACCTAACCTAACCTAACCTAACCTAACCTAACCTAACCTAACCTAACCTAACCTAACCTAACCTAACCTAACCTAACCTAACCTAACCTAACCTAACCTAACCTAACCTAACCTAACCTAACCTAACCTAACCTAACCTAACCTAACCTAACCTAACCTAACCTAACCTAACCTAACCTAACCTAACCTAACCTAACCTAACCTAACCTAACCTAACCTAACCTAACCTAACCTAACCTAACCTAACCTAACCTAACCTAACCTAACCTAACCTAACCTAACCTAACCTAACCTAACCTAACCTAACCTAACCTAACCTAACCTAACCTAACCTAACCTAACCTAACCTAACCTAACCTAACCTAACCTAACCTAACCTAACCTAACCTAACCTAACCTAACCTAACCTAACCTAACCTAACCTAACCTAACCTAACCTAACCTAACCTAACCTAACCTAACCTAACCTAACCTAACCTAACCTAACCTAACCTAACCTAACCTAACCTAACCTAACCTAACCTAACCTAACCTAACCTAACCTAACCTAACCTAACCTAACCTAACCTAACCTAACCTAACCTAACCTAACCTAACCTAACCTAACCTAACCTAACCTAACCTAACCTAACCTAACCTAACCTAACCTAACCTAACCTAACCTAACCTAACCTAACCTAACCTAACCTAACCTAACCTAACCTAACCTAACCTAACCTAACCTAACCTAACCTAACCTAACCTAACCTAACCTAACCTAACCTAACCTAACCTAACCTAACCTAACCTAACCTAACCTAACCTAACCTAACCTAACCTAACCTAACCTAACCTAACCTAACCTAACCTAACCTAACCTAACCTAACCTAACCTAACCTAACCTAACCTAACCTAACCTAACCTAACCTAACCTAACCTAACCTAACCTAACCTAACCTAACCTAACCTAACCTAACCTAACCTAACCTAACCTAACCTAACCTAACCTAACCTAACCTAACCTAACCTAACCTAACCTAACCTAACCTAACCTAACCTAACCTAACCTAACCTAACCTAACCTAACCTAACCTAACCTAACCTAACCTAACCTAACCTAACCTAACCTAACCTAACCTAACCTAACCTAACCTAACCTAACCTAACCTAACCTAACCTAACCTAACCTAACCTAACCTAACCTAACCTAACCTAACCTAACCTAACCTAACCTAACCTAACCTAACCTAACCTAACCTAACCTAACCTAACCTAACCTAACCTAACCTAACCTAACCTAACCTAACCTAACCTAACCTAACCTAACCTAACCTAACCTAACCTAACCTAACCTAACCTAACCTAACCTAACCTAACCTAACCTAACCTAACCTAACCTAACCTAACCTAACCTAACCTAACCTAACCTAACCTAACCTAACCTAACCTAACCTAACCTAACCTAACCTAACCTAACCTAACCTAACCTAACCTAACCTAACCTAACCTAACCTAACCTAACCTAACCTAACCTAACCTAACCTAACCTAACCTAACCTAACCTAACCTAACCTAACCTAACCTAACCTAACCTAACCTAACCTAACCTAACCTAACCTAACCTAACCTAACCTAACCTAACCTAACCTAACCTAACCTAACCTAACCTAACCTAACCTAACCTAACCTAACCTAACCTAACCTAACCTAACCTAACCTAACCTAACCTAACCTAACCTAACCTAACCTAACCTAACCTAACCTAACCTAACCTAACCTAACCTAACCTAACCTAACCTAACCTAACCTAACCTAACCTAACCTAACCTAACCTAACCTAACCTAACCTAACCTAACCTAACCTAACCTAACCTAACCTAACCTAACCTAACCTAACCTAACCTAACCTAACCTAACCTAACCTAACCTAACCTAACCTAACCTAACCTAACCTAACCTAACCTAACCTAACCTAACCTAACCTAACCTAACCTAACCTAACCTAACCTAACCTAACCTAACCTAACCTAACCTAACCTAACC
Organism: Tortricodes alternella; assembly: GCA_947859335.1. Taxonomy (NCBI): domain Eukaryota; kingdom Metazoa; phylum Arthropoda; class Insecta; order Lepidoptera; family Tortricidae; genus Tortricodes; species Tortricodes alternella. The sequence continues at coordinate 9,906 of OX401986.1, forward strand.
TAACCTAACCTAACCTAACCTAACCTAACCTAACCTAACCTAACCTAACCTAACCTAACCTAACCTAACCTAACCTAACCTAACCTAACCTAACCTAACCTAACCTAACCTAACCTAACCTAACCTAACCTAACCTAACCTAACCTAACCTAACCTAACCTAACCTAACCTAACCTAACCTAACCTAACCTAACCTAACCTAACCTAACCTAACCTAACCTAACCTAACCTAACCTAACCTAACCTAACCTAACCTAACCTAACCTAACCTAACCTAACCTAACCTAACCTAACCTAACCTAACCTAACCTAACCTAACCTAACCTAACCTAACCTAACCTAACCTAACCTAACCTAACCTAACCTAACCTAACCTAACCTAACCTAACCTAACCTAACCTAACCTAACCTAACCTAACCTAACCTAACCTAACCTAACCTAACCTAACCTAACCTAACCTAACCTAACCTAACCTAACCTAACCTAACCTAACCTAACCTAACCTAACCTAACCTAACCTAACCTAACCTAACCTAACCTAACCTAACCTAACCTAACCTAACCTAACCTAACCTAACCTAACCTAACCTAACCTAACCTAACCTAACCTAACCTAACCTAACCTAACCTAACCTAACCTAACCTAACCTAACCTAACCTAACCTAACCTAACCTAACCTAACCTAACCTAACCTAACCTAACCTAACCTAACCTAACCTAACCTAACCTAACCTAACCTAACCTAACCTAACCTAACCTAACCTAACCTAACCTAACCTAACCTAACCTAACCTAACCTAACCTAACCTAACCTAACCTAACCTAACCTAACCTAACCTAACCTAACCTAACCTAACCTAACCTAACCTAACCTAACCTAACCTAACCTAACCTAACCTAACCTAACCTAACCTAACCTAACCTAACCTAACCTAACCTAACCTAACCTAACCTAACCTAACCTAACCTAACCTAACCTAACCTAACCTAACCTAACCTAACCTAACCTAACCTAACCTAACCTAACCTAACCTAACCTAACCTAACCTAACCTAACCTAACCTAACCTAACCTAACCTAACCTAACCTAACCTAACCTAACCTAACCTAACCTAACCTAACCTAACCTAACCTAACCTAACCTAACCTAACCTAACCTAACCTAACCTAACCTAACCTAACCTAACCTAACCTAACCTAACCTAACCTAACCTAACCTAACCTAACCTAACCTAACCTAACCTAACCTAACCTAACCTAACCTAACCTAACCTAACCTAACCTAACCTAACCTAACCTAACCTAACCTAACCTAACCTAACCTAACCTAACCTAACCTAACCTAACCTAACCTAACCTAACCTAACCTAACCTAACCTAACCTAACCTAACCTAACCTAACCTAACCTAACCTAACCTAACCTAACCTAACCTAACCTAACCTAACCTAACCTAACCTAACCTAACCTAACCTAACCTAACCTAACCTAACCTAACCTAACCTAACCTAACCTAACCTAACCTAACCTAACCTAACCTAACCTAACCTAACCTAACCTAACCTAACCTAACCTAACCTAACCTAACCTAACCTAACCTAACCTAACCTAACCTAACCTAACCTAACCTAACCTAACCTAACCTAACCTAACCTAACCTAACCTAACCTAACCTAACCTAACCTAACCTAACCTAACCTAACCTAACCTAACCTAACCTAACCTAACCTAACCTAACCTAACCTAACCTAACCTAACCTAACCTAACCTAACCCCCCCCCTGGGTGCCGCCACCTTGTCGTGGTGGGGGGGCTTGTGTGCCTCAGTGATCCCCGAGGCTATGCCGGATAGGGTTTCCCATACCGGACAGGCTTGGGGTGAGGGGCCAGACCAAGAGCGGCACACACACCCATCCACTCCTCACACCTTCCACACACTCACCCATTTTTTCCCAATCACTCTTACACCAACCACTTCTATCCACCATCACACACACCCATCCACTCCTCCTTGGAGGCCAAACACTCCACACACTCACTCATTATTCCCAATCACTTTTATCACCAATCACTATCTACCATCATCATTCCATTCACTCACCCCCAAACCCTATACCGAACATGTGGCGGTATAACCACTTTTACTAGGGCTAGCGCGACCCTGAGGGAGCCAAATACTCCCTCAAAAGTGCGTCCTCCTTTGGAGGTCTTCCAAACCCTATACCGAACATGTGGCGGTATAACCACTTTTACTAGGGCTAGCGCGACCCTGAGGGAGCCAAATACTCCCTCAAAAGTGCGTCCTCCTTTGGAGGTCCCCCAAACCCTATACCGAACATGTGGCGGTATAACCACTTTTACTAGGGCTAGCGTGACCCTGAGGGAGCCAAATACTCCCTCAAAAGTGCGTCCTCCTTTGGAGGTCCCCCAAACCCTATACCGAACATGTGGCGGTATAACCACTTTTACTAGGTCTAGCGCGGGCCTGGGGGACCCAAATACTCCCCCAAAAGTGCGTCCTCCTACTTGGAGGCTCCCCACCCACTCTCCCAACCACTTGTACTGAACAGTCGTCCACTCACTCCATCCACTCACTCACTCATATCCCAACTTACTCCATTACACCACCAAACACGATTCAATCCACACACCAAACACTCATCCACTCACTCACTCATATCCCAACTTACTCCATTCCAAATCCACCAAACACGTTTCAAACCACACACCAAACACTCATCCACTCACTTTATCCACTCACTCACACCCCCAACTTACTCCACTCCATTCCCTTAATCGTCCCCCACTCACTCACATCCTCAAACCACTTTCCCCAATCACTCACTCCTCTCCATTCTCTTAATCGTCCCCCAACCACTCCGTCCCTTAAAATTCTCCTCTCCCCAATTTGATTGGGGTTTGGAGGGACTCTCCCATCCCCACCCATTAGCCGGTCACAAGGTGTAACCCGATAGCGCCGCGTGACCGGTGAATCACCCCATCCACCACCGGGAGGAGGTTTTTAGTCCGTAGGCGTCTGGGTCACCTTCCCAGATGAGTCGGGCATACAGCCAGGCCTAGGCCTGGGTGTATACATGAGTATTTTCCTCCTCCCGTTTAAAAAAAAAAAAAAAAAAAAAACCTAACCTAACCTAACCTAACCTAACCTAACCTAACCTAACCTAACCTAACCTAACCTAACCTAACCTAACCTAACCTAACCTAACCTAACCTAACCTAACCTAACCTAACCTAACCTAACCTAACCTAACCTAACCTAACCTAACCTAACCTAACCTAACCTAACCTAACCTAACCTAACCTAACCTAACCTAACCTAACCTAACCTAACCTAACCTAACCTAACCTAACCTAACCTAACCTAACCTAACCTAACCTAACCTAACCTAACCCCCCCCTGGGTGCCGCCACCTTGTCGTGGTGGGGGGGCTTGTGTGCCTCAGTGATCCCCGAGGCTATGCCGGATAGGGTTTCCCATACCGGACAGGCTTGGGGTGAGGGGCCAGACCAAGAGCGGCACACACACCCATCCACTCCTCACACCTTCCACACACTCACCCATTTTTTCCCAATCACTCTTACACCAACCACTTCTATCCACCATCACACACACCCATCCACTCCTCCTTGGAGGCCAAACACTCCACACACTCACTCATTATTCCCAATCACTTTTATCACCAATCACTATCTACCATCATCATTCCATTCACTCACCCCCAAACCCTATACCGAACATGTGGCGGTATAACCACTTTTACTAGGGCTAGCGCGACCCTGAGGGAGCCAAATACTCCCTCAAAAGTGCGTCCTCCTTTGGAGGTCTTCCAAACCCTATACCGAACATGTGGCGGTATAACCACTTTTACTAGGGCTAGCGCGACCCTGAGGGAGCCAAATACTCCCTCAAAAGTGCGTCCTCCTTTGGAGGTCCCCCAAACCCTATACCGAACATGTGGCGGTATAACCACTTTTACTAGGGCTAGCGCGACCCTGAGGGAGCCAAATACTCCCTCAAAAGTGCGTCCTCCTTTGGAGGTCCCCCAAACCCTATACCGAACATGTGGCGGTATAACCACTTTTACTAGGTCTAGCGCGGGCCTGGGGGACCCAAATACTCCCCCAAAAGTGCGTCCTCCTACTTGGAGGCTCCCCACCCACTCTCCCAACCACTTGTACTGAACAGTCGTCCACTCACTCCATCCACTCACTCACTCATATCCCAACTTACTCCATTACACCACCAAACACGATTCAATCCACACACCAAACACTCATCCACTCACTCACTCATATCCCAACTTACTCCATTCCAAATCCACCAAACACGTTTCAAACCACACACCAAACACTCATCCACTCACTTTATCCACTCACTCACACCCCCAACTTACTCCACTCCATTCCCTTAATCGTCCCCCACTCACTCACATCCTCAAACCACTTTCCCCAATCACTCACTCCTCTCCATTCTCTTAATCGTCCCCCAACCACTCCGTCCCTTAAAATTCTCCTCTCCCCAATTTGATTGGGGTTTGGAGGGACTCTCCCATCCCCACCCATTAGCCGGTCACAAGGTGTAACCCGATAGCGCCGCGTGACCGGTGAATCACCCCATCCACCACCGGGAGGAGGTTTTTAGTCCGTAGGCGTCTGGGTCACCTTCCCAGATGAGTCGGGCATACAGCCAGGCCTAGGCCTGGGTGTATACATGAGTATTTTCCTCCTCCCGTTTAAAAAAAAAAAAAAAAAAAACCTAACCTAACCTAACCTAACCTAACCTAACCTAACCTAACCTAACCTAACCTAACCTAACCTAACCTAACCTAACCTAACCTAACCTAACCTAACCTAACCTAACCTAACCTAACCTAACCTAACCTAACCTAACCTAACCTAACCTAACCTAACCTAACCTAACCTAACCTAACCTAACCTAACCTAACCTAACCTAACCTAACCTAACCTAACCTAACCTAACCTAACCTAACCTAACCTAACCTAACCTAACCTAACCTAACCTAACCTAACCTAACCTAACCTAACCTAACCTAACCTAACCTAACCTAACCTAACCTAACCTAACCTAACCTAACCTAACCTAACCTAACCTAACCTAACCTAACCTAACCTAACCTAACCTAACCTAACCTAACCTAACCTAACCTAACCTAACCTAACCTAACCTAACCTAACCTAACCTAACCTAACCTAACCTAACCTAACCTAACCTAACCTAACCTAACCTAACCTAACCTAACCTAACCTAACCTAACCTAACCTAACCTAACCTAACCTAACCTAACCTAACCTAACCTAACCTAACCTAACCTAACCTAACCTAACCTAACCTAACCTAACCTAACCTAACCTAACCTAACCTAACCTAACCTAACCTAACCTAACCTAACCTAACCTAACCTAACCTAACCTAACCTAACCTAACCTAACCTAACCTAACCTAACCTAACCTAACCTAACCTAACCTAACCTAACCTAACCTAACCTAACCTAACCTAACCTAACCTAACCTAACCTAACCTAACCTAACCTAACCTAACCTAACCTAACCTAACCTAACCTAACCTAACCTAACCTAACCTAACCTAACCTAACCTAACCTAACCTAACCTAACCTAACCTAACCTAACCTAACCTAACCTAACCTAACCTAACCTAACCTAACCTAACCTAACCTAACCTAACCTAACCTAACCTAACCTAACCTAACCTAACCTAACCTAACCTAACCTAACCTAACCTAACCTAACCTAACCTAACCTAACCTAACCTAACCTAACCTAACCTAACCTAACCTAACCTAACCTAACCTAACCTAACCTAACCTAACCTAACCTAACCTAACCTAACCTAACCTAACCTAACCTAACCTAACCTAACCTAACCTAACCTAACCTAACCTAACCTAACCTAACCTAACCTAACCTAACCTAACCTAACCTAACCTAACCTAACCTAACCTAACCTAACCTAACCTAACCTAACCTAACCTAACCTAACCTAACCTAACCTAACCTAACCTAACCTAACCTAACCTAACCTAACCTAACCTAACCTAACCTAACCTAACCTAACCTAACCTAACCTAACCTAACCTAACCTAACCTAACCTAACCTAACCTAACCTAACCTAACCTAACCTAACCTAACCTAACCTAACCTAACCTAACCTAACCTAACCTAACCTAACCTAACCTAACCTAACCTAACCTAACCTAACCTAACCTAACCTAACCTAACCTAACCTAACCTAACCTAACCTAACCTAACCTAACCTAACCTAACCTAACCTAACCTAACCTAACCTAACCTAACCTAACCTAACCTAACCTAACCTAACCTAACCTAACCTAACCTAACCTAACCTAACCTAACCTAACCTAACCTAACCTAACCTAACCTAACCTAACCTAACCTAACCTAACCTAACCTAACCTAACCTAACCTAACCTAACCTAACCTAACCTAACCTAACCTAACCTAACCTAACCTAACCTAACCTAACCTAACCTAACCTAACCTAACCTAACCTAACCTAACCTAACCTAACCTAACCTAACCTAACCTAACCTAACCTAACCTAACCTAACCTAACCTAACCTAACCTAACCTAACCTAACCTAACCTAACCTAACCTAACCTAACCTAACCTAACCTAACCTAACCTAACCTAACCTAACCTAACCTAACCTAACCTAACCTAACCTAACCTAACCTAACCTAACCTAACCTAACCTAACCTAACCTAACCTAACCTAACCTAACCTAACCTAACCTAACCTAACCTAACCTAACCTAACCTAACCTAACCTAACCTAACCTAACCTAACCTAACCTAACCTAACCTAACCTAACCTAACCTAACCTAACCTAACCTAACCTAACCTAACCTAACCTAACCTAACCTAACCTAACCTAACCTAACCTAACCTAACCTAACCTAACCCCCCCCTGGGTGCCGCCACCTTGTCGTGGTGGGGGGGCTTGTGTGCCTCAGTGATCACCAAGGCTATGCCGGATAGGGTTTCCCATACCGGACAGGCTTGGGGTGAGGGGCCAGACCAAGAGCGGCACACACACCCATCCACTCCTCCTTGGAGGTCTAACCATCCACTCACTCCTCTCCATCCTCATCATTCACTCCCATAATCGTCCCCCAATCACGAATCATTCATACCCCAAACCCTATGCCGAACATGTGGCGGTATAACCACATCTACTAGGGTCTAGCGCGGGCCCGGGGGAGCCAAATACCCCCCCAAAAGTGCGTCCTCCTTTTTGGAGGTACCCCAACCACTATACCGAATATGTGGCGGTATAACCACATCTATTCGGGTCTAGCGCAGGCCTTGGGGAGCCAAATACTCTCCCAAAAGTGCGCCCTCCTGCTTGGAGGTTCACCCCCAAACCCTATACTGAACATGTGGCGGTATAACCACTTTCACTCGGGTCTAGCGCGGGCCTGGGGGAGCCAAATACTCCCCCAAAAGTGCGTCCTCCTACTTGGAGGTTCCCCCCCCAAACCCTCTACCGAACATGTGGCGGTATAACCA